>BMAW01127312.1:186269-217821 GCA_019974015.1 Nephila pilipes | reverse complement strand
CTTTCTATTTATCATTAATGTTCAAGCTTTAATAAGAAATATTTAATATGTTTATTAATTTCATCATTCCCTCACTTAAATGCTTAGTGTTTTTGAGGAAAATTTGTCAGTTGCATATAGTTTTTTTGTCATGTAATGTTTTATTATTTTTTTTCTGTTTATGTATTCAAGCATGTAAAAATAATTTAGTTGTTTCCTTTCTAATAAGCTTTTTCTACCCTCTACAGAAAATTTATCATGTTTTCTCTTTGTAACTGTTAATTTCTTAACATGTGTTAGTATTGCTTATGCACTATTTTTAATTAATCAAATTAAACTATTTCTTTATATTTTTGATTTACACATACACGCGCGCACGCACGCACGCACACACACACACACACACACACACATATATATATATATATATATATATATAATTATTTAAGAGAATCACATTTTTATTTTTTTATGTCTTTGTTGATATTGCATCAAATTGAAATAAACATTACAGAAAATTTTTCATATTCAAATTATTTTCTTGAATGTGATAAAATCATGCAGATTCATTCTTTTAAAATTAAATACATTTTGTAGATGAGTTTAAAAGTTGAAACATAGAAAAACGATAATTTTGTTGTTATGGTAACATATTATGAACACCATTTGTAAATGGCGATGAGAAAGTATTCATTATTCAAAACTAGGTCATAAAATACACTGCTGGCCATATTAAAATTGCAACACCATAAACGAATGACATGACGAACGTCAAAATTACATGATTGGTAGAAGAGGCTGGTATATGAAAATGATTAATATTTTAGCGCGTTTTTTGATGAAGAAGGGAGAAACGACATTTCAAGCACTGCATAATTGAAAAATTTTGTAGTGGATTTCTCATTCGGAAAGCACCCTGTAAATTTGGACAGAATATCGCGTTATGCTCCGAATAATAATAAGAAATGCTTATCAGTAAGTGTCTGAATTTGATAGAGGCAGGATCGAGAGCGTGTATCATCATTAAGTGATATTGCTCGTCACCCTGACGAGTGTCATGCGAATATGGAATCAATGATTTGCAGAAGGTTATACTGACCGGCATGCTAAATCTCCAAGCAATCGTATGACTAACACCCGAGAGACAGACATATTGTGATGTCGACTCTGTAAAACCGTACAACATCATGGACCATTAGTCAGGAAATGGTCATGTATTCAACACACCCAGTATCCACTCGGCGTTATGATGACATTTGCAGCAGAGTGGACTGTCAGCACAGCTTCCATAACTTAGGCTTCCCTTTATAATGTAACATAGAGAGAGGCGGCGATTCTGATGCACCGAACGACAAATTGGATAAAGTAGAGGCACAAAGTCGTCTTTTCAGACGAGTCCTGATTCTGCGAGCAGTATTCTGATGGCCGTATACGTATCTGGAGACTCCGAAGAAACCGCTCGTCGCCTGCTTGCATTCGATATTCGCATTGGAACCCTGTACCTGGGTGATGGTTTGGACACCACTGGATACATGACACACACATCTTTAGTTCGGGTTGATGGTAATTTGAACGCAGATCGGTACATTTCTGACATTTTACGTCCAGTGATTGGGCTCTATCTTCGAGGTCTGCTAAACGCCCTCTTCCAACAAGGTAATGCAAGACCACGTGTTGCATGTTGTGTTATGACCTTCTTTTATACACAGGGTTCTAATGTTGCCCTGGCCTGCTCGATCCAAACCTGTCACCCATTGAAAACATCTGGTCATGGGTGGCTGAGAGACTGGCTTGCCACCCCTCTCCAGCTAATATGATTGTCGAAATGGGGCATTGACTTGAAGCATTATGGAATGAGTTTCCCGTTTCTGTCATCCAAGCCGATTTTGAGTTCATTTCTATTCTGGTGAAAGCTAGAGGTGACAGCTGTTTCTACATATTTCGTACCACTGTAAACCCACAAACTGCTTGCAAATTTAATAATTTTGTCTTCATGTCATACTGTTTACGTACAACAAATATCTTTTTTGTATTTGCTTTCCTTCTTGGTGTTGCAATTTTAATGGCCATCAGTGTTCTTGGGAACTGAGCATGATGCCCAATATTTGAAATGTTAGAAAACGAAACACAAACAATTCTTCATAAATTCATAAAAGAAAAATACTTCATGCTTTCATTTAGTTCTATCCAATTTGGCAGGTGATGTCGCTATATCTTTTACCGAATCGTTACATTTTTATAGCGGGTAATTTATCAGCCATGTTGGTTAATGTCTTCACATGCTGCTATTATCATGTAAGTTTTATAATGTGGTTTATTTTGTGTTATTGTATAATATCTTTTGCTCGTTATTTGTATTATCTTTCAGATACTTTTAAATATCTCTAAGATGGCTGGGTTATTTTCTTCATGAAGGATATTATAAAGAGTTTGTTGATCTCTTTTCATTCGAATCTTTTGTTTTATAACCATTTTTAATATAATATAATTCGTTGATTGGGGACAATTTGTCCATCAATTCCCAAATTATTCTGCCTAAAGTTCTGCAGTGTGTTACAATACTGTCAAGTAGGAAGTACATGCAAGTCTGAATAAAGAGTACGAGATTGTATCTCAACTGGAGATTTTATTAATAAAAAGAATTAAGATAAAATTAATTATAAATTCATCATAAATGGATCAACACAAATTAGTTTCAAATTTAGGATACAAGACATAACAACAGGAAGATGAAAACCTATCTCGACATATCTGTTTGGTGTGAGCTATATATATATATATGTGTGTGTGTGTGTGTGTGTGTGTGTGTGTGTGTGTGTGTGTGTGTGTGTGTGTGTGTGTGTGTGTAATACAGTTTATTGGGATGCAGCGAGTGAATGAATATAGGTTAATGGCGCAAGAGCTGAATCAGTTCTTTCGCCACTGACAGAAAATAAGTATTACTACAAAATTAATATGGGTGTGTTGGCTTAGAAATTATACCATTCACCCCCTTTGAAGTAACACTGTCCGTTTATTTATGTTATGTACGCAGATAATGATTACAGATTTAGT
The DNA here is from genome assembly GCA_019974015.1 of Nephila pilipes. Lineage (NCBI taxonomy): Eukaryota > Metazoa > Arthropoda > Arachnida > Araneae > Nephilidae > Nephila > Nephila pilipes. The sequence continues at coordinate 214,788 of BMAW01127312.1, read as the reverse complement.
TTGGAATATTGAAATACAGATGATTGTCTTTAGTGTCGGAGAGTCACTATGCCATTATTCACACTAAAGATAATCCTTGATACTGATCGCCTTCTCTCGGTCAGCGTGGACATTTACCAATCAACTCTTTGCGGGAGCTGAAGTTTAGTTGAAGTCGCCTGCTCCAGATCCTCAGAGCATCTCTCTCGCTTTTGTGATGTTGGTATTTCCCACAGCGCTTGGCCATCGACATGTTAGGACCTCCGAACACTAAAAAGACAAGGAAATAAAGAAAAATAAAACAAAAAAAATTGGTTAAATACATTATAGATTGTGATTATGTAATGAAAACTGGCGAAAACCATGTATTATTTTCTCTAACCCCTATATATTCGTTCGTTTTGAAATCCAAAGTTTCATATAACTTATCTGCAACTATTAAATCACATAATTTTTTAAAATCCTTTTTTATTTTCCCTTACTTGACAATAGTTTTCGAATGTTGCAGTTAATCGCGTTTCGAATTGTATATGTGACTCGTTAGGTAAACTTTGGGCGTTTTTAAAGTTACGCAAACATTCTCTAGGTGTGGAGATTTTTTCAAGGGAAAAGAAACTTTTCAAACTCTTATTTTGTGAATGGAAGTTTATCCTGAGTAATAAAAAATATTTTAATAAGGTTTCAGAAGAGATACAAATATGAACACTACAAATAGTTTTTTTTTAAATATCCCATCATTTGATTATTTAAAACTCTTTTTTTTTACTTTTGCCGTAAAAAATTTATTAATTACTTCTTAAGTGATGGAGAGAAAATTTATAAAATAGAAGAAAACATATTTTAAAAAAGAACTAATTTCTAAACATAGAAACCGTATAGTTTTATGATAATATATAAAAAGTTTCTGTACCTCAATCATTACTCCAGTTGTAATTCGTAAAGGAAATATTTTATGTGTTCCTAACCATTTGATGTAAACTCTATTTTATTACTAAAAAAAAATGTCTTCCCCCTGTAACTTATATATTTGATACATAATCTTACTTTAGACATTAAAGCATTCGTCATATATATTATAAAATAAAAAATTTTAATAAATCACAAATTATTTTTTATTTGTTCATTTGTTATAAATTTGAGCAAGACTCTTGTAACAAAAGTGAAAACTAAACTTACGAAAATTATTGAAAATGTAATTAATGTTAAGCATTATGTAGAGTCTTTCAATAATTCCGAAAAAAAAGGACATATTTTCAATATTCAGAAAAATTCTTATTAAGCAATTTCATAGTTTAATATACTAACATACGCACACATATGTATATATATATACGTATAATCAAGAGAGAGTTTTAAAATTTATTTCATTAAAGGAGGAAATTCTTGGCTATTTTTAGTAATATAGTCATCTTATATATATATATAATTCTTAAGATAGTATAATTTCTATTTTTATACGAGTCTCAAGTAAAATTATATAATAAATATATATAATCTAGAAACATTTACACAGATAAGACTTTTCCAGAAAATTACTGACAAGAAAATGTGGTATTAGTGGTAAGAGAACTTTATCCTAAAGGTAAAACTTTCTGGTCACCTGCTTATTAAAATCCATATCTAAGAGGACCGAATATTTTCACCACTATTTATATATTTTTCTAACAAAACACTACTCAAATTAGATGAAACAGATTTTCAGCTTGTAAATCAATGAGGAATTTTCGAAACGGTGCATTATATTGAAATGAAGAAATTGAGTTTAATACTTTATTAAGTACATTTTCAAAACATACTTTAGCAATCCTTAATCTATAGCATGGAGTTATAAACTACATCACAGTACAGTTCTCTGAGGATGGGAATTCAGTGAAATTCCGCGAAAGCCAATCAAACACATTTACGGAAGGGGCTAGTAATAAAGTTGTTAATAATTAGTTAAATAAAGTTGTTTGTTGTTTATAATTATAGCAATTTTCTCCCTTGCTTCTTTTCACATGCTATTAAAACTTGCAAAATTACTTTGAAAATTGTCTCAAATTAAAAAGGGAAAATAATTTCATTTTTAAATTTTAAGCTTTAACTATCCTTAACATATTATTCTCTTTAATCACCGTTCCATCACTTTTCTTCATAATTTTATGTTTTAATTCTAAAATCCTGACTTAATAAAAGATTCTAAAATAAGGAGGTTACTTTCAAGGAAAGCTGATTATTTCAGCAATCGAATGATTTTATAAGAATTCTAGTAGTTTGAAGTAGTGAATAGAAAAAAATATTTTTATAAACTCAAAAGCCAATGACACAAATTAAAACTTGAAAAAACACAAATGACAGTAAATGTTCTTAACTTCTAGAAATTTATAAAAACTTTGAAGAGTTAAATTACAGAATTAAATTTTCTTTTTGTTTTTAATTTGTAAATAATTTAGTAAAAAATCTGAAATAATTTCATAAATTCGATTCGAAATATATTGCTTCTATTTTATATATAACACGTTTCAAGATGTTAGAACTGTAATTGCGAAAAAAATGTATGATATCTAAATTCCATATATAATCATTACTTAATAATTCAATTTCATTTTTCTCATTTCTCTTGAAGAGTATATATATATATATATATATATATATATATATATATATATATATATATTCATTTTGAGTATGTGATATCCATCTTGAAAATTCCGTCTTACTACTCACATATTTGAATCTTCATTTCTTTGAATTTTTGTAAGTAATTTTTATATTTTGATTTGTTGATAATTTTTAGAATTATAGATTTTATTTTTGTAGATTTTATCGCTGAACTTTTTTGCATCTTGTAATCATTGAACTCTTTTGTAATTTGGATTTCCCAATTCAGCCTACCAAGTCGCAAAGGGGGAAGGTTGGTACCATTAAACTAGTTTAACCCCTCAGCCCAAAATTGCTTTTTGACTTGCTGGGTTCCATATTTTCATTTAATTTTTCTTTTATTTTTGCATTTCTTTCTGGATTTTTGTCTTTTTAAATATTTTAAATTATTCTTTTATAAATTTTCAGTATATATATACTATTGTGCATATTATATATATTTCACTGTAACTTTTAATGTACAATGAGCATATATCCATTTAAACACAAAATATATCTTTATAATTTTAAAATAGTTTTCTTTATAAAAGTAGTTAACTGGAGATCATGCATATTGCATATTTATATCTCTATTAGTCAATATGCTAACTTATTATTATCAATTACACATAATGATTTTAATTATTCTTGAGAAATAAATGAATAAGATTTTTTTTCTATTTTTGAGCTAAGAAACTGCTAATGTGATATAATATGGGCAAAAAATACAAGCTTCCAAAATCCTTTTGGACAGAAACATTTAATATTTGAAGAAAAATTCTATAAATTATTTGTATTATTTTTTGATGAAATTAAAAAGAATTAAGTTCCCAGAAATAAAATAAAATTTATTTTTTTATTATGCACACCTGAAATTAAAGATTAATAATAAAGTAGGTGAAAAAATTTGTCATATTAAAATAATCCTCATATAACATTTTCGTACAAATATACACATTAACAAATATTGGTTTTTACCATTTCTAATTAAAATATCTAAACGTAAGAATTCTCTAACATCTGGAATTCAGTTGGGTTCATTTAATTGATTTTTGATTGAATATAATTTATTATTGTTTGCGTTAATGTTGTGCTTGTATACATACTTAATTATTATTTCTTACAAATAATTTTTAGTATCATTAATTTGAGTATTTTTTATTTTAGAGCTTTCCCCATTACTTTTAAAATCATCTACAGAAATTTTACTTGACTACAATAAATTGGGAATAAAAATATATATTGAATTTTCTTGAAGAGCATAAAAATAAAATAATAATTTTTCTTGTTTGAAGAAAACTGTTAAAAATTTTATGTAATTAATGTGTAGAATATCGTTATGTAAATAATACTGAAAACAAGCTATGAATTTTTATTCCTCTCTTCCTAAATTATCATAACGATCAAAAATATTTTAAGCCCTTTCCAATACATCAGAGCTTTTATTTCATGAAATTATACATTTTATTAATCACTTTTTATTTCAACTAATGAAAATAATCTAAGCTCTGAATATATTATGAGTTCAACCTCATTATGCGAAGGAAGGCGGAGTTATGAAATACAGAACGATATACATTATTACAATAGGAGTAGGAGGAGATCCCTATCGATTTTTACAGAGGGCAGCACAATTTAATGCCAGATTTTGCACAAATAGTTCTTAAAACTTATTTATACATTATTTGGTTACAGCTACTTCTTAAGAAATTCACGTTCAAATCAAGAAATAATTCTAAAATTAAATCGAAATTTATTAATGAAAATTAAATCGAAATTTATTAATGAAAATTAAATCAAATATATGATTATTTTTAATTGAAAATTAAAATTTTATTTTGAAAGGAAATTTTAAGAAATGGTAAAAGCTATAATATTGTACATTTTTAATTGTTTTTTATTTATTTATTTTATTTTCAAAATAAAATGCAGATACAATAATAGGCAATAAGGAACTGAAATGAAATTTACAATATCGATAACTAGAATGTATATAAATTTAATCGATTGGAGAATTTATAAATAAAATTATATTGTAAAATTTACTGAATGATTATTAAAATAATAACTAAAAATTATTTCAGTTATAACTTTCATCTCCAGATCTTGTAAATATGTAATTTTCTGGTGAGTCAGAATTTTGAAATTATTTTTATTTTTTATGTAGTATTTATTATTGATATAAAGTGAATAAAAATACTTGGATTTTTTTTTCAGATAACAAATTTATTTAAAAGTTTTAATACTATTTTAAATAACAAATCAAAATTATTAAATTTAATATCATTCATATGAAACACTAACGTTCCATTAACTGCAACTGTAAAAGAGAAAGTCTCCTAGTTGGTTTTTGGATTATTTTGAACTGGAGTTAGGTCACTCAATAACAGATATCGATTTTTTGCAAACCATGCTCCGCGTCACTTCCCCTACTCTTAGAACCCACTTCCCTCAACAGGGTTGCCATTATAATTTACTACTCGTAACATGGTAGGAAAAAAGAAAATGGTTTCTATTTAATCGTGAAAGGGAAACTTTTCTCACACATGGAGGTGAAATCTGAAAGGAACTTTTGCAATTTCTTATAAATTTAATTAATTTATAGAAAATTCGCTTATTATATATATATATATATATATATATATATATATATATATATATATATAATATTAAAATATTTTTACAAATACTCTTATACATTTTGTTTCACTTGATCTCCTTTATAAAACTGAAAAAATATGTATTGGAATTAGAGATACTGATTTACACTACTATGACAAGATAAGGAATGTAAAACAACTGAAAACTGGTACGCAAATAAAATTTAAATAATAAAAGAGAATTTTAAGAACTGAATCAGAAATAGTTCTATTTACTAATTTTCAAAATATTTTTAAAATTTTCCCACCAAATGTTTATTTAGTAAATAAGTTGTAAAATACCTATTTTTCCCATCTATGATCTTATATTTTCTTGAGTGAATATATAGATGTCTGTTTATTTAAAATAAATAACTAAATGTTATTCATTTAAAAAGGAATAAAAATATAGATTTCGTTTTATACAGGTATGCAGAAATGCATAAAATGCAAAATATTTTTAAAATGAAAGGTTATATTAACATTGCCATTAATTTTAAATATCTATTTTTGAGTAACAATATAGATACAAGAAGAGCTAATTTAACGATATCATTGAATATCAGGCAACTCTTCCTGGCACAAAACTGATGATTCATCAAAAAGAATTTCTCGTAGGTTGGATAAAACAAGAGGATTATGCTTTCATATATTAACATTTCAGTCAGTTGTTATATGAAAATATATATCTGATAAGTATGTAAATACACTTTTTTATTTACTAATTATTTCTGAATCCTTAGTTTTAAAACACCACTTGAAAGTACATATTTATTGCTATAGAAAGTAAATACAAAATGAAAATTATTTTGCTAAATACTTCTTAAAAATAAAATAGTAAAAATAGTAAACTTGTTAATATATTACTAAACTAGTTGTTATATTAATAAAGCATTTCTCCAGTTCTATTTCTCTATTATTAATTTATAATTTAGTTTTGTATGTGTTGAACTATATTTATGAAAATGATAACTATATTTCTCTTGGTAGAAATCAAAATGAATAATCGGTTGCTTCACATTAAGTTAATCAAAAATAAATAATTATACTAGTATCTGAAATCAAATTTAGTTTAGTGATGCTAAATATTTCTATTCTAAATGTTATTGAATTAAATTCTGATTAAAATTCTAAGCTAATATACATTTAATTTTTCATGTGATAAGAATGGAAAATCAAAGAACCTTTTAAATTGATAATTTAGTCCATTTGAAAATCAGTAGTAAAAATTTCTAATTATATGTTATTAATTAATTTTTCAATTTTTGAATGGGAATATAATTTTATGTTTTTACAAAAATAATCAAATTCAGATTAAAAATATAGTTTTTCAATTATATTTTGTTAGTTTTTGAATTATATTATTTATTCAAATTTTTTAATTATGCTAAAATTGTATGCAATAACAGACTCCAACTAAATAATTACAAACATCTGAATGTAAGTGCAAGTTTTACATTCATTTAAAATTCATTGTGGTAATGAGAATTCTTTTTTAAAATTTTCTTTCATGGTATTTTTTCAACATAAAATACTGTTAGACTTACATCAAATTATAAGTGTATCGATTTATATAAAAATGAAGGGAAAACATAAGGTTTGCACTTCAATATTATGTTACAGCTGCATCCAATGTACTATAAAAGAGAAAACAAATGTATGAAATAAAAACATTCTACAAAGTCGTCATCAATAAATATTTATTGATTTGCAAATGACTATTCACTACATAAGAACAATTGTTACGTTACATATCAGAACATCAATAAAAATATTAACATCGACATTCATTAACAATTATTTCATAAGCAATGAAGTATGGAGAACAGTAACAGGTATTTTTGATAACAAATATTTGTATATACGTCACAAATATTTACAGGAAGCTTATAAACTCCACGCATACTAAACCAAACATAAAAGACATTAAATGTTTACACGTACTGAAAAGATACGCTTGATATGCATCAAAAGTAAACTTATCATAAAAGCCAATTTTTACACACAGACATATAAATTACTTAATCCGAAACCTTATAAAATTATAAATAAATTTTTATATACATTTCCCTACAATGTGCATGGATGTTATTCGAACACTCTGGTGGATTGTAACAATAGAATCAACGAAACTGAAGTATATAATTATTATTTTAGTATTTTTAATTAAATACGGGAAAACCTTACAGAGTTAATAATGTTAATTAAATACAAAATTCTACCTATGAAAATGAATAATGATATTCGAATACTGGAACATCAAAATTCGAAAACATCCTGTGAGTGCATAATGAATTGCTACATTCAAACATGTAGGACAAGGAAATTAGATAAGTAATAATAACTATTTTCCATATTGAATGTTTTCACACTATAAACAATACAAGTACGAAACTTTCAAGTTTTTCTAAGCTACATTTATGTGTATATAGATAGGTAATAAATGAAGTTATTATGCAACTTAGCAGCCTGACACATTAGAATGATATGGTTTATATACAAAGATGATTTACAAATTTCATGCAAGAAATTCGTAATCCATTTCAGAAAGATGTATACGATCAATATTTTGCATTGATAGAACACTTAATACTGTAACTCTAAAAATTATTACATTCAAAAAGAAAATGATCGTGAAAACTTATATTTTATCAAATAAAGGCACATAAGTTTGAAGGCATACTGTTTAGTTTCAAGTTGAAAATGTATGGCATTTGAATTTTCAAGGCTGAATAATCAACTTACATAATCTTTACTTTTTCAAATCATTCTTACAAGAATTTTTAATAATGAACATACTCTGAAAATTTTGTACTTAGTACAAACTGATTCTATAGATTATTTTAACAGTCAATGATTTTTAATGATGTAATACAGTTCCGTAGAAAACTTGAATGTATGTCAAATAGCTTTGATGACATTGCTCACGTATTTCTTTCATTAATGTTATTACTGAAGGCAATTTATTCAATGTATAAAGATGTCATAGATAGTATCACTTTCATCAGTCAAAAAATGAAAGTATTTTATAATCGCACATAAAATTTCAGCAAAACCATAATCAACTTTACGTATCACCCAAAACATGTCTTATTGTATAAAAATATGATATAGAGCAAAGTTCAACGTATCAAACAATGACGTACAACATATGCAAAAGTTATTTATACATTGTTAAAAAATTATTATTTACCTTTTAAAAAAGCATAGTCTTTCCTAATTAATTTGAAATATAACAACAATTCTAAGCACAACATCTTCTTCTAAATCAATATTTCTTCACCCCAAATTAAACAACAGAATAAAATAATTAACAATAAAAATAAGCTCATTATAAATATTTCCAATCCATGATATAGTATAATTTAATCTGTGATCATACTATCAAATAAAGATTGAAACCAAAACATACCGAAAAATACACGTTAGGCTATTAGATAAGAAAAATTGAGTTGAAAGTTTAATTTTAAATAAATTGTAACTACAATTTAATTTTAAAATTTTAAATTTAGTCAAGAATATGCATTTTTTGTTTAAAAAAAATCTGTTTATAAAACTGGAAGAGTTTTTCCAATCCAAATTTTAAAAAAAAAATTCATTTATATATACAAAAATAATTTTATGACTATTTTTCTCGTAATGGAAACAGAGCTCCAAATTTTTATTGAATGTACTTATTGATCTGTATTCTTCTAAATAATACTAAAACAATATTATTTCGAAGACAGAAGTGGAATTAACATATATATTATCAGTACTTAAATCAGTACTTAATGAATACTAATAAATATTTTCCTTTTCATATTTTTTCATTATATTTTAAGATGAATTTTAAAATAGAATTTAAAATAATGTTTCATAGATAAATTATAATTTTAAGCCGTATTTTAATGCAATTCTTTTTAAAGATGAGTTTCAGAATTCTCGCCTGAAAAAAAATATTTAAATATTCTAATCTATGTGAGACTATTTGTTAACAATCATATAAATAAATATGTTAGTTTTAAGAATGATTTCGAGGCTCATATCAGATTTCGACATTTACTAAATTTCGAATTTAACTCATAATAAATAGAATTTTCGCCTTTATTTCATTTACTCTTTACAAACATATAGCTTTTGTAGAATAAATCAGTTTTCTTTTTCAGAAGTAAATCAATACATACAAATTAAGAATGAATTATTTATAACAATATTTCATTTCAAATTTAAAAAGTTTTGTATCTAAAATAAAATAAAATAAAACTTATCTTAAAATCATTTTAAAAAATATATAAGTTCTAGAATTAATTTTGGAACTAATCAGGTTTATACTGATACTTGTATCAAGTTCCTCACACCATCAAAAAAAATTACAAAATATTTTTGTTCCTTTTTATAATTGAAGAAACTGCAGATTTTTTCTAAGACTTGTAAAAACCTTTAAAGTTAATTACTATTATGTACTTTTTTTTTTATTTTTAATACAATTATTACATGAAAAAAATGAAAATTTTCATACGAAATAATAATATTTACGTCAATTCACTTATTTTTATTCTCATATGTAGGACACAAAATTATTTGAATACTTCACAACAAGAAGAATTATGTATAGAAACTCAAAAACATATTAATCTTGTTTACTGAATAGCTTATATGGTTTTCAATACATTGTTTATGACTGTATGAATAATTCTAATTGCTGTATTTTTTAAGCGCAAAGCAATTCCAAACACAAATTCTCATATCTAATCCCAGTTGTTGAATTTTTAGGTATTTTTTATTTGAAGCCGTTCTTATTACATTTTTAATCCAAAAGGTCTTCAAAATGAGATTTCCGTTCCCGATTTCCAGTTATTGAATTTTCAGCTGCCTTTGAGTAATAGTCACTCTTCAGAAATCTTACTGGGCTGGCGGAGGAGGTGGAGGTGGTGGCGGCGGAGGAGGAGGAGGATGAGGTTGGGATTGCTGTGGAGTCTGTGGTTGTGGTTGAGGAGGAAGTTGCACACTTTGCTGCGGCTGTTGTTGTTGTTGCTGTTGTTGCACCTTTTGTTGTTGTGCTCGGGCTTGACTAGAGGGTCTTTTATTAGCAGGTCTTGGAAAAGAGGAAGGCCTTTCTCGGTAATTCTGGAAATATATGATAACTATTATCTTTCTGTTGCGTGTAATAAAATGAATACAAATATAAGTAGAAATTGCTCATGAGCGGAAATAATGCATTGCTAATTATTATCTACCTCGCAATTGCCTTAAAAATCCCATGAAAGAATATCTATTACTTTATTTTTATATGCTATGCAACGTTTCAATCTATATATATAAAATGTATTGAAATAAATTTTCTGTAAAGTACGTTTGAATAGACATTTCTACTATAATAAATAAAAGGTATTTTACTTTAATTTGTAACAATTGTAAAACATTTGAAAAACAAACATCTCGTTAAATTTTCAGTTGATAAGTTTAATGCACATAAAAAGTGTTGTAGGATATATATACTTTTATTCATACATTCTATTGAATACACAAATTAAAAAAACACAAATTAAAAAAACACAAATTAAGTTAATTATACAGAACATTTTTATTCTTTTTTTTTTAAAATTAAAGAGGAAACGTATGAAATTTTAGTTACTAAAAAAGGCTATCTAACATCTTATCCTATGGATAGAAATATATGAAATAGTTAATAACTTACACGAGTTTTAATCTTATTTAAGAACCTTAATTGGTTATTGTTATCTATTTAAAACGTAAATAGCATACATGTTGAGTAAATATTGCAATAAGCAGCATGCATGATAGTTAAAGAAAATAATAGAAATCGCCCATACATTTAACAGTGTTCTTACTTGTCCGTACGGCCCCTTCACTTCTATTGGTCCTCCGTACAAATCGTCTTGATCAATTCTAGATGGTATGGAAGCATAGGAAGCTAGACTGACGGCAGGAGTACCAGGTTCACCTTGGCTGTAAGGCCTTCCTTTATCCACACTATCGTACCTTTGAGCACCCGCAGCGTAGATGTATTGTTGTTGTCCAGCCAAAGCTATAAAATCAAAACATCTTAATGTCGTAAATGTGTTACTTTCAAATTGGAAAATGCATTTATGCGATGCTTAAGGGAGAGGGGGGCGTTACGATACGATGTTAACAGCTATGATACAATTTTTGAAATAATAAATAATTATATAAACAGGGAGAATATTACGACATATTGATTTTACAATTTCGTGTGCTAAAAAATTCGTCTTTTATTCATTCTGTTACATTTCAATGATTACGCAATGATGACGTAATACTGCATAAAGACGCTTAACTAGAAATCTTTTAATTAATTATATATTTTTTAAACTTTCTAAAATGTTTATGATTTTCTTTCAGTTTAAAACAAAAGCTTCAGCTAAAAAAAATCTTTCCCTCTATTCCAATGTTAAAGACTGTATACAAATACGTAATTGGTAGTTCTACATAATTATCTAAATCATCAATTACTATTAATTTGCATTCTAATGTTTAGCTGCATCAAGAATATGTCATAAATATTAATGAAATGTAAGTTGGCTTAGTAAATCAGTATTTTATTATTAAAACCTTTTTCCACGGTAACGTGAAAAAGTATTCATTTTAAATAATAATTTTAGATAAAATTCAATACTTTGTCTATGCAGAATTTATTCATGCGCTGCTGTCTGTGTTTTTAAGCATTTTCTGAGTTTTCTGCATTTGTTTGTAACAAAACATTAATAATTATACACTTAAAGAAACTTTATGGCTTACACCTTTGTTATTATTGCATTTCAAATTCTAATCTTATCCATAAAAATAATAATATAAATGTATATTGGATATTTTATTTTTAGAAAGATTTCTTCAATTTTCAAGATACTTCGAGTGATATTGTTATTCTAATCTCTAATGTTGTAAGACATATTTACCTTTAATTTGGTCTTTTACTAAATCTTCTCGAGATCTAGACTTTATAACGTAAATAATTATCACAATTATAACCACGATGACTGCTAAGAGAGCTGCAGCTGCAGGTATGACCATAGATAAGTCTAAATATGAAGAGAAATCTCCTGCTCCTGTAAAGCAATGTTTTATAATTAAATAAATATTTAATGTTGATATTATTTTTGATAATTAATAATATAAGGATGACGAATTAAAGTTTCTTTTATTTCTTTCAGTGTGAGGGACAATGTTTATAGTTAGTTATAATATACTATATTTAACATGTTATAAAACAATTATTCGAAACCCTAATAAAAATACTTAAATTATGCTCTTATCAGTAAAGAAAAATGGAGAAAAAAATGTGAAATAATTTGCTTGACAATTTTTCAATGTAACTATGCTAAATTACACAAAAGAACTTATGGCATTTTCTCCATAGTAAAATAATTTTTAATAACATTAAAAAAATTGGAGCAAAAGAATTGTTCTTTACAAAAGTTACTACTTTATTTTTTTTCATGTTAATTGAAGTAAATGAATGATTTTAAGTTTTTATCCTAAAACAAATGCTAAAAATTACTTTATTAAAATATATCAAAGACATAAACACAATGCGATTTATAAAAAATGAAGTTTGCTGAATGCTTCAGAATTACACTTAAATTTTTCAACACTGACGTTTGTTGTTTTTAAACAAAGAAATATCACAATGCGAACTGTTTCAACTACAGTTTTACTTTACTCCTTTAATTGAGAGAATTGAAATGTATTACACATCGCTTTCCCCTAAAAATTTATTTTGCACTCTATTTATTATTTATTCAGTCTTCAGCTCAGAAGCTAAATGTTGCTCCATATCTCTATCATCGACGGCTGTAATTTCTTCAAACCGTACTTGCTTCGTCAGAAATTAAACTAAAGCTATATATATATATATCGTACATAATGTTCATAGTTAGAAAGCAGCTGTTTCCGTTTACTTATAAATGATGCTGTGTTTGTTTTACTCTTATTTTTTTTTTAAAGTTATTTCTACTACAATCAAAGATTTTTAAAAGGGTGAACAAGCTTACAGATTTTTTTTTAATTTAATTAAAATGGAACATGGCTATTCACGACTCACTGAAATACAAATAAAGACATAAGTTGGGACTATTAAAAATAAAGAGGCCACGCTTAATAGAGCGGAAATGGTAGTTATTTTTGTCAACAAGTATATCATATGACGAACAGAGATATCTGATATATAGGTCAAGAACAAGTAATTTGCCTTTTTCTTTCGTCTTAACTGTGATAATGTCACTCGCTTGTCCTCTCCCATGCTTGTTGTTCGCTGTGAGATAGAGATGATAAAGTGTATCTGCTTGGAGGGAAGTTAAGGAGTAACTTGATTGATCTGCAGACACTAATGGGACATGTAACCAGTGACCGCTTCCACGTTGGTAGTGCAATGTGTAACCTGAAAAATATGAGTTCACTGAAAGAAAAAGATCGAATAGTTATGTCTGAGAAAGAGAGTTTTCTCTCATCTATTAAGCATCTTTAAATAGTGATTCTTTTTTTGTATCAATGATAATGCTGTTAATGTTTTTAAATCTTGGAATCTTTAAGGTATAATAAATTTTTTGATGGTTAATTTTAAAAAATACTCTAAATATATTTTCTCGCCATAATATATATTTTTATTTACGACAAAATTATTTTTATTTAATACTTTTTTAGAAATATATCTGTTGAGAGTTATAGCAAATATATGATACTATTTATTCCTTAAATATATATTCACAAACGAAAGCATTAAGATTTCCTCTCCATTGTATTAAAGTTCATTCATAAAAAAGGATTCTATAAGAACTACAAATAGTGCAGGATATCATCGCATTTAATGTAGAATATATGAAAGTTCATTACAGCCCTTACAACAACCGGTTTTATAGATACAGAATGTCGTTCAAGAAATACATTTTTTTAAAACTTAAACGGGACTTTGTACTAGCAAATAGTTATGAAATGATTAAAGCAGATTAATGCTCAAATTATCAAAATAATTAACTAAACTGCCTAACAAATTTGTATTAATTTTAATAAATATTAAATTAATGCTGAAAATTAAACTTTATGTGAGATGAAAGCCGTCTCTAAAATTTCAAGAAAAAAGTTTTTTAAAAAAGGTTATAGATTATTAAATAGTTTTCAATAAACATATTTGAAAAATAGAAGATCTGTAATATCAGAAATATACTCCAAAAATTATAATAGTAAAATAACGTTTAACAGAAATAAAGATGGAAATGAAGTTATTACCTGTAAGAGGATCATCTTCTATTTACAACTTGATTCCATTTCCACCGTAATGGCTGAATCTGAAGTGCTGATAAAGATATGGGGGAGATTCTTGGTAACTGTAAAATATTTTATAAAGTAAAATAATAGCAATTAGCTTCACATGAATTTCTAAATAATACAATGACTTTTATTGAATATTGGATAAAATAATCAAAAGTGATAAATGCGCAGGTATTCTAATTAATAAAATGTTATTCCTTATCGAATGTAATAATATGAATCACACTAAAATCTCATCTCTCTCTCATCTATATATATATATATATATATATATATATTATATATATATAGTTTGTGTGTGTGTGTGTGTGTGTGTGTGTGTAAAGCAATTAGATACCAATTAATTAAAATCATGTAAAAATACAGGTTACAAATTTTAAAAAACAAATATGAAAATAAAATTAATTTATATGACTAAAGGCCAACAAAATATTACAGAATTGAATGAGAAATGCAGTAAAATCAGAATAACTGTGCAAAAGAAAATTATTCTAAAATTAAAAACAGCAAAAATTATAATAAAAAAAAAGCTATAATTTGCTAAAATAAATATACGTAAGAAATTTTATTAAAAAAATATCCAAATCATTCTTGAAAAATTACAAATTTGTCAGTTGCAAAACAACCCCAAAACATAGTAATCTCATGATAAAAGAATATATATATATTTGAAAGACCTTACAAAATACAATTAACTGTTATAATATATGTAATCACTGAAAATCATCAAATGATTTTTATTTAATAAATACTATTTTTCTGATCAAAATTTTTTAAATATAAAAAATTTAAGGCATGTTTACTGTCTATAATAAAAGTCCGGAAATACGTTTTATTCGAAAATAAGAACTATAGCCATAAAATGTTGAATTTTATAATTTATGCATTAGTTGATAGTTTTATGCAGACACTTGTATTTTTTTAATAATCCATTTATATTATTAGTGTGACGAAGTGTGGATAGAATAATGAACATAGCTTTCATTTAAAAATATTAAAGTATGAGGAAAAAATTTAAGCTGTCTTATTCTTGATAGTTTATTTATGTAGGACAGCTGTCTACCAATAGGGATGAAAGTAATGTTTTATTATATTCATTTTCCATTTTGATTAAGGCAAATAGTTTCCGCAACTTAACTATTTTTTATTAAAAGATATATAAATGTGTATAATTGTGTAGCTAATTCCTTGTAATTTTCACTATACTTTAAATAACTATAAAAAATTTCTGAAATAAATCAACAGACGATTCAGTTGGGAGACGCATATAGTGTATTTTAAAATTCGATTAAAAATTCCAAGAAATGATAAAAGAACTTAAAACATACAATTTAAAACAAAAAAACCATTTTCATACTTACCACCATCCAAAGTACGAACTACTAATTCTTGAGAAGGAGGACCAGTCCCAGCTTTGTTATAAGCTTTGACCAAAATACTATAACGAGCAGACTTTGTTAAACCGATTACTAAGTATTCGTTACTATCATTTGCACTGGCTTCAATACTTTTGAACGTATAAGGATGGTTAGTGACTTCTGCTCTATATCCGACATAATAACCTTTGAGCTCACCATTCCAACATTCTTTAGGAGGAGGCTATAAAAATGCCCATAACGAAATAAATTATGGTTTTATAGATCTATAAAAACTACTTAAAATTTAAAAATTGATCTGAATTTCAACACTGGTTTATCAAAAATATATTAGGTTAATTTAATGAATTTCTTTGATACACATATTGAAAGTCTGATGAAATAGTTTTGAAACATGATATAAGAGTATTTAGTGTTCAGGTGATATACAATTGTGAAAATATATTCACATAAGATCCAAATATGATTTTTTTTTCTTTTAAAAGGAATTTTATTAAGAAAGTTTATTCCGTGAAAATATAGTTTAATAATCCAACATTTCTACTCAAAGATTCTTAACTAGTGTTATGTCATTTCCTCATTTATGAGCATGTAAAGGAAATATGTGAAATCAGCTTCTTTTACATTTGTAAAAATAAAATAAAAAATTCTTATTTATTTAACATCTATAATGAAAATTGTTATTCCTATTTATCTTAAAAGAGATCTTAAAATACGTTTTTATGCTTAAATGTTTATTATCAAATAGTAATTCAGAATTATTTCAAAAACATTCTTGTCATTTCTAAAAGGACAACAAATTCAATGAATATACATTTATGCTATGTTTTATAAGCTTTAAATAATTTAACTCTTTTTTTTCACAACAAATTGGTCATTCTACGTTAAACGCTCACCTCATTCTACGTATTGAAATATAATTTTCAAAATTATATAAATAAATATTTAAGAAATATGCATTGCTACAAAATGAATACCTTCCACTTAACAAGAATAGAAGTTGGTCCTCTAGCCTCAACGTACAAATCTGTTGGTGGTCCACTTGGTTCTGTAAAATATAAACACCATATGAGGAAAAACTAGCAATAAAATAGAAATTTAAAGACTCTGTAAATAAAAACTATATAATAAATTGGCATTTTATATTTCGCTTAACTTATAGTACGTAAATACATTTGGAATTCTCGTAATATACCTTCTTCACTTGTTACAAATCGTATGGTTTCTGATGGTTCGCCATGTCCAATTTCATTTTCGGCTACTACTGCTAAAGCGTAAGAAGTTCCGGCTCTGAGTCCTTGAACAACTGCTGTTGTTTGAGTCGCACTTATTTCATCTTCGTGCAGAGTTTGAGGACCATCTAAAAAATAAAATGTTTCGTAGCGTGATGCTCCTCACTGATATATTTTTAAAAGAATTGCTATAAAATATGGAAATCCCGATTAACAGTTATCACTGTATTATCATTTATGTATTACTAATTTACATAGTATTTTTACTTATGCCGTTCCAATTTAGATTTTATTTTTTACTTATGTAATGTTAATTTATATTGAATTTTTACTTGTGTTGTCATTTTGGGGGAGTTAAAAAGTTAAATATACAGAGTAAATAATTAAATAAAACATTATTTTATCTCATTAATTGCATTAGAATTTTTTTTATTTTTAATAACTTAATTATATACAATGCACTTTCAGAAGTAATTTTTATTTTTAAGATGATAAATGGTTTAATTTGTATGTTGGTCTCCAAAATATAAAATATTAGCTTAAAATTTTCAAATGAAATGTATTATTTGAATCATTTTCAATGTAATTTTCTTTCTTCATCAAGGTTTTTAAAAATACGATTATGCTCTAATTTTAAGATATAGTAAAAATGTCATATATTTCATTTTTAAATGAGAAGTAAAATTCAAGTATCTATTTCTCTTTTATTACATAATCATATTTTCAATCACAATCCTGAAAGGACTTCTATTTAATTATCATATGATTAAATCAATAAACTTACGTTTATCTCTCCAATATTGAACTTTATATTTAGTGATGGCACTGTTTCCCGTATAAGGGGCTGACCAACGGATACTCGCACTTCTTGCCCACACATCAAGAACCTTTACATCTAGTGGCTGAGCAGGTACTTCTATAATTGAACAAACAGTTCTCCGTTAACATCGAGTGAATTCGTTCAATTACAAAATTTTGTACTAATACTAGATAAAAAAAAATAATACTTTTGTATAATATAAAATTATGTATTTATTGCTACTACTGCATTTTAATGCAGAGCAAAGACTTTTAGAGTTTCACCATAATATTTACATTTAGTAATTGTTTTAAATTAGATTATTACAGTTTTAAAACGTATATTACAATGAAAAGTTAACATTTAAAGGAATTATTTTATAATGCATCAATCTAGAATTATTTTCTGAGTTATTATCTTATTAATGAATTAAAAAAAAATTATTTACAAACCTACGACCAGAACCTTAATGTTTCTTTCATCACTTCCATAATCATTCGTTGCAGTACATGAATATAAGGCTCCATCTCGACGATCAACGTTCCTTATAAAGAGTTCAGAGTTCACACCATTCTTCTGAAATGTTTCGAACTTCTCATACCTAAAAGTTAATAACTTTAAGTAAATCAAGCATTTTTTCAGTACTATGTTCGTGTATATCAATGCTACAAATTTAATTTTAAGAATCATCGATTACGAAGTGCTGTTTTAATAATTCATTAACTTTTCTCAGAAATATCATTAAAGCTGTATTTATCATCCTATATTTAGGGAATCACATCATTCAGAAGTGTCTTTTTTTAAAAAATTGTTGTTCTTAAGCTGACATTACTTGGATGCACACAAAAATGTAATTGCGATACAATTATAATATATGACCTGTTTTATTTATAAGATGTCAAAAACAAATATAATGATTCTTTAATATTAAGCGTTTTTGCACACAGAATCAAATTCATTTTGTTTATTAAATTTATTTTGCAATCTAATTATATTACTGTTTAATATTTGATGATATTTTAAATAATTTTCAATACTTCATATGGTTTAAAGTATCAATACCTGATTCAAAACTTATCAAAAATTTAAAAGTAAATACAACTTAGAAAATATATTAGTTAACTGAACAATATTAATTACGGAATCGGATTTCTCATAATGTTTCAAATTTTCCTATTTATTTCAAATTAAATCTTCTTGATTCAAAAGAATGTTTTGATTTATTTCATCAGAGAATCATTAAAAAAACGTCTTCTCTCATTCTCATTTAATTACTTCTTTACCAAAGACTAAGTGAATAAGAGATAAATATTTTGATTTACCTCGATAATTCTGTTATCTCCAACTCTCGCTTGTCTTTAAACCAAACAATGGATATTGGTTGATCTCCGGTTACATCACATCTCAACACTGCACTATCACCTTGCCGCACAGTTTCCACTTTGAATTTTTCTTCAAACCTTGCAGGCACTAATTGAAAAAAAAACAGGATCTCTTGATTTTCGGTGTTATATAATTAATGCAGAAAATTTATGACATAGTTGTCACGTCACATAGTGAAATTACATATTCAAATAATCAAGTTCTCATAACCTGAAAAAAATGTGTTAGAAATTCATTGTAAAAAAGACAATATTTTCTTGCATATAATATATAATTCAATTTATTATTTTATTGTTACATGAAATTCTAATCATATATTTTAAATTTCAAAAAAATATTTATTTTTTTAATATTCCACACATTGAATGTATTTGATATTATTGAATTTTTTCAGAATTTTATTCTACTTCAGATACTGAATATGATTAACTCCCATGTAACAATGAAATAAATTTCAATTGTGATTGTATTTTTAAAATAATATTTATAAGCATATATACAAATAAACACAGTGTGCTAAGCAAGCGTCATGTCAAAAATGTCTCATAGAACGTTTTATAGTAATATAAAAACAAAAAAAATTCTGATTTGTCTAATATTCTTTGGATATCCTAGAACTCGTATAAAATTTTTACAGCCATACGTACACAGAGCAGCCGAAGACCTGAAACAAAAGAATGTTATAATCAAAATTTACACGGTAAGCAATTAAAATAAATAAGACACTAATTCACACTAAATAATTATTAAAAATATACATATCCCAAAACACAAACATTTAAATACCAAATTGTGAAGGAATTTTTATGCAATATTCTATCATGTTTTAATAATTAATTTAAATTTTCAACTAAGTGTTAGGGTAACACTTAATGAAATAAAATATTTTTAAGTACATTGATTTAAACAAACACAATATTTTTTAATTTTACATATTTGCTTTACACCAGAATCTCGCTCACAATTGACTGATTTTACTATAAGTATATTCACTGAAAATTGCTCTACATTATTATTGAAAACAATTGATTTTACCATTACATAAATATGAATTATTCGAGTTTAAAAGTTTAATAGCGAATTTAAATGCAGACAATTACCTAATTTCGAAACAAAAAAAAGTGATAATTTTGAAATGAAAAGCAAATACAAAAGTTATTTTTTATAGAATAGGAATTTTCTGTACACTTTGTGCAGAATAAAAATAGCATTATTTACATGCACATGATTCTGTAAAAAATAATAATTCAGCTATTAAAAGTTGTACTTACCTAGGTACTTTTTAATTCATTGAAAGCAGTTGAGTCCAAAATTGTTTAATAATCAATTTTTAAACATCATTTTATAAGAAATTCCGCATTCTTGTATTCACATTCATAAGCTCAAAAACTAATTAAAGGGAACGCAATATGTTTTAGAGTTTAATACTAATGCAGCATTAGTAACGTAAGCAATGAATAATGGAAAATGTCAAGAAGAAATCCCTAAATAAGTATGCATCATAACTTCAAATACATCATATTTTGGAAAATACAAAACAAAATAATTATGAAATACTTTATCTCAACAAAATATTAAGTAGACAAGGTAGAAAATAGTTAAGGACCTGTTTATTATCAACATTGATACTATTTCTAACTATTTTTTAAATTCTTAAAATAAATAAATACACATAAAACGTCCTATAAAATAATATCGAATTAAATAAACATATTAATTAAATTCTTGGGAAACACAAAATAAAATATCAAGAAAAATTTATTTAAAAAATAGTAGCAATTACATCAAATTATGAAATTAATATCTACTAAGTTACGGGGTTCTAAAAGTCTGTCTTTTGGGCACTTATTTCATCTTACCATAAACCGTTAAAATAAATTCAGCCGACAAATTCTCTTCCACTCCATTATCAGCAATGCATTTATATTGTCCTTCATCATTCTCAGAAACACTCATAATTATTAAATGTCCTTCACTCGAAATATTCAATTGAGTACTCGAGCTGAGCTTTACGAAATTTTGCTGTAAATCTGTAAAAATATTATATAAAGATTGTTTTAATAAACTCTAAGATTCTGTTATTAATTTTTATTAAAATGCTTAAATACAAAATGTAAAACATTGTCATATTTTTAAGTAACTACGATGTAAAAAGTAAAATAATTAATTTAAGAAATAGTTAATTTTATGAGAAATTTTATTCACTGTGTTAAATTACCTTTTTTGTACCAAGTAATACTTGGTAAAGGTCTTCCAGTTACCTTACATTGTATTTCAAATCTAGATCCTAGATAAGAAGTACGATCAGAAGGCTTTTGAATCCATTTGGGTGGTGCTAAGTAAAAAAAGAACATTTTACTGAAATTCACGCTTGATATGCAAATGAATTTAAGTTTTAATAAAAATTAGAACAAACCAATGAATTTTACTTTCACTAACCACAATTGAACAATATTATTATCCGAATAAATTTCTAGTTAAAATATTATATGAAATGGATGGATAATAAGAGGTCAAAATTTATCATTCATACGAAATGTATAATTAATTAGTGTGCATTTTATATAAGTGTCGTTAACATAAAATTATACTTAATCAAATTTTTAACTTGTTGTTAACATTTAAACACAAACAACGAAGTATTTGCAATATGTCGTTTCTGAAACAAAACAAAAATGATTTATAAAATTCAAATTCAAAATGTTACTCGATATATTTATTAGACTAGGGGGGGGGTTCATTTTGCATGTAATGTTTTCTTATATTTCATGAAAAAATTTCAGCTATAAGAAAATAATTAATGTATGAATTGTGTTAAAATTAATGCTTCTTCATAATCATGATAAAAATGATAACAATTATGATTATAAATAATAACATGGTTGAAAGATATTGTTACTATATATGTCATTAACTGTTTTTTTTTTCAAAAATCTATTGCAGTTGTTTCAATAATTTAGGTGTAAGAGGAATAATGTGGAATAAAAGTATTTTAAAAATCTCTCACTCACCTTTCACCATTAAAGACGCTGTATATTCATCTTTTCCAATCTCATTCGTTGCAACGCATGTATAGTTACCGCTGCTATTTTGTTTCACTGGATTTATAGAAAGCATAGAAAAATCTTTAATGTTTAAAATTTCATTATTATCACGCGTTTCTAACACTTTTCCATCTTTTAACCAGCGAAATGTTACCGGTAGACTACCCTTATTTAGAATACAACTTGCTTTTGTTTTTTGACCAACACTCAGAGCATCCGGGAAGAAAAAAGGTTGAATCTGAGGAAATCCTGATAAATAAAAAGAAGCTCATGAACACATTGGAAAGGGCACATGTTAATAAAATTTATAACTGTTTGCATCAATTACAAATGGAAATTAAAGAAATCTAGTAACTAGGGTTTTAATAACTAATTCTTATCTTTAATATGAAATAAGAATTACTTATAATTCTTAAGCGATTTTATGATTCAGATTAAAAATAGTTTTTATAAAATTAGATAGAACTTTTAAAAAATTACAACATTTTGTTTGACAATTTTGTTATTTAAGTTGGAGTGAATAACAAGAGTGAGAGGTTAAAATTCACTTACCATCATTTGAATTTACTCCAAAGATGCAGATGTTTTGAAACAGAATATATAAGTGCAAGAAGGTAAGTAACGTTAATCCCATGTCGTTAAAGGAAATTGTAGGGTTACACGCAATTATTCCATATAACTAAGAACATGATAAAAAAAAACAACTGGATCATTTCTATTCCATATTATGATGTTGACGCTTGCTCAAGATTTTCGACGAATCGTTATAAAAATGCAATACAGTCATGTGGCGCCGCCCAGTGTTATAATTCGTTAAAACATCTGATATTTCATATTTCTTTCCGAAAAAAGAATACAACTAATATATATTAAAATAAAGAGGTAATTAACAGTACAAACTCAGTAAATAGTTAAGATACATGAACAAAAACAAACAACAAAGTTAAAATTATTTTATTTTCTACATAGGACATCATAAGTAATTACAATGAAAAATACCTCATTGCATTATAAGTACAATACAATACATTAAAAGATTAATGAAAAAATACATATATATTTAAAAATAAATTCATAAATGTAAAATTAAAATTGCACATATACGCAATACAGATTTTTTGTGTAATGCTTTTAAATTTTTCATGATTTTTAAGGATTAAGATTTATTAAATATAAAGAAAGAAACATAATTGAGGTAAAAAAAAACTTACTAAGCACCGATAGAAGTACAGATTCTTGTAAGGATAGTCCTACGTTGTTCGAAACTATACATGTATACTTTCCTTGGTCTTCTTTTTGTATATTTATAATAGTGAGAAATCCATTGATAATCGAATATTTTCCACTGCTACTCAGACTTTCAACGCTTTGAGAATCACTGCCTGTATAAACACCAAATATAAAAAATGCAATAAAGTGATAAGAAATGTCGCAAAGAAAAAAAAACTAAATAAAAATGATTAAATCCTTTTGGTTAGGGAATGACTCAGTTACATAAATAAAAGAACTGTTTTGACTATAATCATTAATATGTATTACGTATTATTATTCTAACATATAAAATATATTAATAAACTATTGTTGCTTAACACTCACACACACATATATATGTGTGTGTGTGTGTTGAGTGTGTGTGTGTGTGTTGAGTGTGTGTTGAGTGTGTGTGTGTATCTTAGAATATATATTGTGAGACTTATAAAAATAAAGTAGTGTTCTTCTTATATAAATTCTAAATTGCTAACAATTATTTAATGTATTTGAATATTGATACATATATTTCGTATTTCATTTTCACAAGAAAAATATAATCTTAGACAAGATAAGATTCATAAAATGACAAAAAAAAAATTATTATTATATTATAAGTATGTTTGTTAATATTACATTTGTTTTACGCGATTTAAAAAAAAGTGAGGATATTTTCTATTCTTTAAATAAATAAAAAACTAGTTTTATGGTTAAAAGAATTTCTTTTATGTACTTTAAGTAAAAATCAAAATTACAATCACCCTTTACATGACTAACCTTTTAAATTCTCTTTTTTTTAAAGTCAAAAACTTAAAATTTTTGCTGTTGATTGAAATCAAATTTAGAATATCAAATGCCACAAAACAATAATTGCATAAAAATAATCGTATATGGTTTGTTTCAGAAAAAAGTTTTGGTGTTGTATAATAAAGTAAATTTTATAAACTTTTATATTTTACTTTCAATTCAGGTATAAAAGAATAAATGATCAACTCAACAACACTTTCTTAATATGCTTATTTCTTCTAAAAGATATTTGAAAAACTATGCAATTTCATAAAAATTAAGAAAAATATTAAATTGGTAATAAATGAAATAGAAAGTTTTTAACGAACGAAAATTTGAATATATTTTTCTTATTCCTTTTAATTATTTTAAAAGGAATGTCTGTTATTTAAAAAAGAATCTTTACTATGTCTTATTTAAATAAAAGTTATTTAGGAACTAAAAGATTTTACAATATTTTTTCTTAATTTAAATGTTTAAAGTACGATTTCACCAATTTTATAAAAGGTTCAAATACTTTATTTCGTTTCAATACTTCTTAAATTACTAAATTTAAATTCTATAAATATATTTCATACCTGATATTTTACTCCAAGTAATAGAAGGGAGAGGTCTACCAGTGGCAGAACACTCAAAAGTAATATTTTTACTGACTACGCTTTCAATATTTGAAGGTTGAATTACCCATGAAGGAGGACCTGGAAAAATTAAGATATTATCCTAAATATGCTTTTCTGTTGTCTGTTATAATATTGTTGATTTTTTTACAATATTTCTTATTATCTGTTATAAAATTTCGAAAGCTGAATGTATAAAAAAACAGAGATGTTGAATAAATTTCTCACACATATAAAATAGAACTGATTTCAAGCTATTTGTACTTTTTTGTATCTTCCTCTTCATTAAAAGTTGAAATAGTATTATATTAGAAAGAATAATTTAATTATTTTTAGGAAATGTGATTGTTTGCATTAATATTTTTTTTTATTTTTTCATTTGAAGGAATTGTTACACGTAACAGATTTCAAGTTCTAATTAAAGAAAATTTATATTTTCAAATATTTGTTAAAATAACTAAATTTAATAATTAGAATATTTAATTATATAATAAGAGTAATACAAAAATATTTATCTTTGAGTGAAAGGTCAATGGTTGGTTACAGTAGTATAGATAGTGGAGAGTTTAATAACAGTATATCTATTTCTCATAAGGAAGAACGATGTGTTTGAATTGCAAGAAAATATCGTATTACATTTACCCTTATCTTGAACAAATGTAATACCTTACACCAGAGGTATTCAACCGTTAACACTTCGGATAACCTTTGGGGCTTACCGGGTTTTTTTTTTTTTTTTTTTTTTTTTGAAGGAACCTTTTGATCAAACAGCAGAAATATTAAGATATCAAAGCTTTAACGTACTCAAATTTACAAAATTATTATTGTATCTTTATTATATAACAATACAACATCTTAAGAAAATGTATGAAAGGGTAGGAAATAGCGCTTTTTAGTTTTCTAAAATATATTCTATGAACAATAAACAAAAGCGACAATTTAAATTAAAACAAATGAACGAAAAGAAATTTTTTTTAATGATTTGGTCATGCTTGTTTTTTATTGTAAATTATTTTTACTTCTGGAATAATTGTTAAAATCTACAACCCAATGTCCTCTCCAAAATCCAATCTATTTATGTGTTTTGTTATTGCGGCCGCATAAAGAGAGAAAGATTGTTCGCATACATAGGTTGAAATAAATGGTATTAGATGTTTCACAACTCTTTTGGCAATTTCAGGATATTTTTTTAAAATGCAAAACATCAACTTGACTAAATTTAGTTTCAACTGGGTGTCGGTTGATATATCAATTTAAGACATATCGATTAAGCCAAAGAATGGAGACTAATATGGACCTAATGTGCCTCGATTAATACGTTTGAAGCACGCTACTTTTACGAAATTTAGAATTTTATTTTATCCATAAGATATTTATTCAGATTTATTTTTCTCGCAAACTGCCTTTAAGAATTCGATCTTTTATAAAAAAAATTAAAATTTTACCAAAATTTTGGCACTTTGATTAAGCAAATAGTGATCACTTGCAGAACCTCAAGTCAAAATTCCAGGGAACCTTATGGTTCAGAATCTCAAACCTGTTTAGAATGTGCAACTAAAAAAGCCTTTGTAGAGCATTCTTTTCTACTCAGCAAAATATTTGCAGGAAAATTGCTTTTCAAAATTCCGATTATTCGTTTAAATTGTTTTACTTCTGCATAGCTTCGTTTCCTGCTTAATGTTGTGCAGTGGAGAGGAACACGTATTTTTTTAGTAAGAGTGTGTTTTACTGTAAAAGTGATTTTGCACTAATTTGGTTTATGCAGTGAAAAACAAGTATTCTTTTCTGTAAAACTGTCTTTCTTGCATTATGTGGTTTTATGCAAAGAAATCTATTTCTGCAAGAGAATTTCTGCTAATAATAGATAAAATGTCTCTCAAACAGACTTTTCTTTTTTTTTGCGAAATAAATGTCTTAGTTTTTACTTTTAATGAATATTTTTGAAGTAGAATTTACATATTCACATATCAAACGATATTGGCTGACATTTTGCATTAATTGAAGCATAAATAACTTATATTTATTCCTATAAAACACGCTTTATTCAATTGTTATGTATTGTACTATACTCAAGGAACAGAGAGAATGGGGGAAATATTATTTCATTACAAATTTTTGTTTCAAATATTTAACTATATTCTTTAAATGTATCATATTTTATAATTGATTAAAATAAAATCTAATATTATTTTTGTTTCGTTTAGCAGTCGAATTTCATGTGTATCATATTTGCAGAATACATTTCACTAGGAATCAGTTCCATTAAAAACCAAGCTATCATTTATTTATTTTTTTAAAATATTTTTGAAATCGCCATAACCGTAAACCTTCACGAATTCTCACATAATTTGAATATGACGCACATTTGATTTCACCATTATGAACTTTCTATATTCATCAACATCTTTTAAACAATTTAAAATCATAAAATTTAAACAATATAATAAATTATAGGAAGAAACCAAAGCCCTCCAATTACTTCAATACGAAATACTAGCACAACCATCAAAATTTATTTAAGATTATTCAGCATATATTTTAAATAAAATTTTATATTAGTATCACTTCATTTACATTATAAAACTTTAATAACCCATCAATATTATATGTTATTTTTATAAAACATATTTTTTATTTTATTAATTTTATTTATTTTCAGAAATATATATATTTAAAATTTATATGTCACATTTAACTACTTTTTTAGATAATGATTTTAATTAAATTTACCTTGTATCATTAGCTCTGCAGAATAACTGCCTGTATTGTGATTTTCTGCTACTGTACAAGTATAATTACCACTGTCTTCACCAACTACAGGACTAATTATCAAGGTAGAAAAATCAGGATAATTAGTTATTTTGATTCTATCATTTTGTTTGATTTCTGACTTGTTTCTTGACCACCGAAATGTTACAGAACGACCTTCACCTTTTGGAGTACATGTAACGAATACTTTCTCGCCTTCTTTTACATGTGACGGGAAGAAGAAAGGTATTACACCCAATTCTAGAACTGTAAAAACAAGATTATTTGAAAATTTATGCGTAAACATTAATTTAAAAGAATATAGAGAAAATTATATCAAATTCTATAAATTCTGTCTACTTAGAATGTTCCAATTTGTGAAAAACTTTCAAAGAAATTACATGATCCTAACTGCCTTTTACCCGTAGTGAAAATCAAATGCTCCAATGCTCTCAAATCTTGAAAAAAAGGGTTAAATAAATAAAATTTAATTATTAATAAGTTTTAATAAAGTGATTATAGCCTGAAAATAAACATAAATTAAAATATTTTGGTTATTGGTTGAATTATACATTAGATTTGTACATAAAAATTTTTATGTATTTGTTTTTCTATCAGTTATATAATTTTTTATTCTGACAGTTAAAGTTTTTAAATTATTATTAAATGTATAACATTGCATTGTTTCATGTTACTATGCTTAAAACAATTTATTATAATATATATATATATATATATATATATATATATATATATATATA
>BMAW01127312.1:147158-176949 GCA_019974015.1 Nephila pilipes | reverse complement strand
AAAAAAAAAAAAAAAAAAAAAAAAAAAAAAAAAAAAAAAAACATAATGTTTTGTTTTTTAAAACTTCAGTTTTTGGTAATACCTATTTTCTTCATCCATTTAATTTCAGGTTTTGGTGATCCATCCGCTGAGCATTTTATTTCTACTCTTTGACCTTCAACACCAACTATATCTTCAGGTTCCTTAATCCAAAAGGGGGCTTCTGCAATAAAATGTATCACGTAAAAAAATAAAATTTCATCCATAAATTATACTAATTTTAAGACATCATTCTACTTAAATAACAAAAAAATACTTAATCATTCTTACAAAAGTGTTTCTTACTCAAAAATTTGCTTGAAAAGGTTTTTTTGCATTTATCTTTTTTTGTAATCTAAGAAAAAAAATGTGTTACTGATGAATCCTCTACAGATTTTTATTCGTTTTTTATATAAAACTTTAACTTAAAACAACTATTTCTGTATTAAAAGACATTATTTTTGCCATGCTTTCTAGCTCTACAATGTGCTTTAGAAACAGATATATTTTTTAGGGAAAAAAACTTTTTTAATCCTTCAGATTATTTTAAGGAATCAATTTGACCACTTCACATTTCAATAACCAAGGTTTTCATAAATAAGTTAATTCCAACAATTCACTATTTCAAAGATAATTCGAGTTTTAATTTATGTAGCAAAATAAATCATGAAACTAGTACAATCCCTTTCCTTTCCTTACAAATACAAAAATCATATTCATTCATACGATTAGTAATGACATTTTCTTGATTGCTACACGCTTTTAAAATTTAAAATTTAAACTCTATATGTCTAGATAAAATCTCGATAAATATTTAAATTTTAACCACATAAAAATGAAAACTAGTACAATTGAAAGTATTCAAAAAAATTTTATAATTTATTTTTCATTCTTTAAATGTTATATTACGGCTTCACTTGCCTTTTAAAGTAAAACTTGCATCATGGCTATGCTGACCGAAAGAATTTCGGACAATGCAAGTGTAATTTCCTACATTATTCTTAGATGCTGGAGATATTGTAAGAACAGAATATTCGGCTTGTACATCAATGGATGTGTTAGGTATTTCTGATATTTCTTTTCCATCTTTCATCCAATGAAAAGTGAGTGGTTTTGAACCTTGTAGAATTCCGCAAGTAGCTGTTACTCTCTGACCTTGTGATGCTGTTTCAGGAAATGTGAATGGTTGAATAACTGGAACAGCTTTAACGAAAAAATAAATAAAGGAATATGAAAAAATAAAAATTATAATGCCTCTTACAATTCATCAAAATAATTATTATAAATTATTAACACATTCCAGCATTCTCTAAGACATTTACTAAGTGAATAAATTAGCAATTCTAGGAATACACGCTCAGTAAAAAATTGAATGTTTCAAGATATATATATATATATAGCTTTATTTTCAAGAGAAATTTATTGAAATAAAAATACACTTATACATATTAAATTTAGAAATAAAATGTTTCTTTAATGACATAGTATTAAATTTAATGTTTTTGTAAAAATTTAGAAATATTGATCAAAATATGTTTAAATTATTTAACACTTTAATATTTATATCGGTGTATAAAATAAGTTTCATACGAAATCACTTACCTTTTGTGACATCAACTCCAATGACTGTACTTGAGAAGACTGTTATGATATATCCTAACACATGTAGAGACGATTCCTTGGCAACAGATTGTAAAAACAAATCCATTTTTAAAATTCATAAATTGAGATTACGATCCAAAATATGTTATTTGGAATCTCTATCAAACAGAACTATTCTCTGTTTGAAAAACTCTGAATCCGCATTTCGTAAACAGACTATGGCGTTGTTTTTCGTAGTTAAATGTACAGTATTTTTGGGAGTATGCTTTACCACCAGCGCCACATAGAGGAAAGTTTAGAAATTAAAAGTAAATCAGAAACACTCTTAAAGTAATCATTTATTGATGGAGGGTTAAATTTTCCCCAACTTCTTCTTGGTAGAGATTATATGATAAATGCTAAAAAAAATCCCGATATGTTGAAGAACATTTTCAGTATAAAATATGAAAATGAAAAATAATTAAAAAAAACACACACACACACACAATTCAAAAACATCATTCAAAGTTCCAAAAAATATTTGTTTTAAAATATTTTTAAATACCTGATTATAATCAAAACCAAAATTTGTTATTGTTTATAAAAAAAAAACTATTTATAAGTATACAGCACCGATAAAATCTGTAATCATGTATCAACAATACATTGGAATTAAAATAAAACCACAAACATTATAAAATAAATTCCTAGTATTCGTTTCATTAAAAAACAAAGTACTTCAATGCTTATACTATGAACAAATAAAAAAGGCATTTTCAAGGGAGATTTTATTAGATATTTTCCATAACACTTACTCATTACATAATTTTTATTAACATTTTATATTGAATATTTCAAAATTGCAGAATTTCTACTATTTCTTACCATTTACCGTTAAAGATGCGGTTGATTTTAATGATGGATCAACACTATTGCTCGCTATACAGGTGTATGTACCACCATGATGACTTTTCACTTGTGAAATATAAAGTGAGCCATTCAAAAAAATATTTGTGGAATCTTCACTTAATCCCCCAGTTTTTGAATCCTCAACTGTAATAAATAATTAAAATACATTAATATTTGTTTCACAAGGTGTTGAGAATAATCTAATAAATGATATTTGTATCAACTAATTCCTATAAAGAAACAAATAAATGCCAATTTCTTCTCTATGAATTCATAATGATTAATTCACTGCAAAATTATAACAAATAATTAATCATAGTTATTAATTTATTTTCAGTTCAATAACAAATTTTGAAATGAATCATAAGGGGCGCTACCGTCAAATTTAATTTTCATGGAAAGTTTAAATATTGTGTTTGTAGTATTGTTTGTGGCAGAATATATCAATTAAGGTAAGAAAATATCAATTCTTCTGAATTATAAATGGTCAATTACACAAAAACAATACATTGAAATTATTAATCAATATTATAAAAATAATATATAATTTTGAAAATATTAAATAAATAATTACAATTGAACACTTTTATAGTGCTAAATAAGTTGTTCAAGTGATTTTTAAAAAGCACTTTGCTATCACTGAAGATATTTGGGGTATCAATAAAAAATTAAAAAAACATTTGTGCAAAAATAAATTCAAAATTCATGACGTACATCAATAGGAAATACCGAAAAATATATTAAAATGATTCTTAATATCTATTTCCAATTTACTTAAATTTCCATTTTTCATCCATGATATTACAGGTTTTGGGTGCCCATCTGCTAAACATTCAAAAAGCACAGCTTTGTTCTCGGATGATTTTACATCCTGGGGTATTCGTATCCATGAAGGAGGTGCTAGAAATTTTAATAACATTAGAACATATTTAAGAATAAGTAACAAATACAAATTAGCATATTAAGCAGCTATATTAAATTTTTAAATAAATGTGATTCAATCAAAAGTGTGTATGAGAGTGGAATAATAAATAAATCCTACTGTATTATTATAAATAACACTATAATATCAGCGTTAAGTACAAAATTATGTTAAATAAAGAAGCATATATTTTCCCCATAATATTTTTAAAAAATATATTTGTGAATCAACATTTACTGTTAATATTTTAATCAGTGAACATTATTAAGAATTTTAATTAGTTTATGCACACAGTTTTATAAAATTAATTTCTTAATTCATAAAAGAAATCGCATAATAAACTTATATAAAACTCTAAAAATTTTTTTATTCACACAGAAACTTAATTCTAAAAAAGATAATTATAAATATTTTTATTTCTTCGTAATTTTTAAAATTCTTTCAATTCCATTTCTTCTGCCATTTTATTTTCAGAAAAATGATCTAATAAAGTCTTTAGAATTTAATTGAATCTTGCAACCTTCTTATTTAATTTGCTAATCAAAGCACTGGAGCTATGGAAATCAAGTATTTTATAAGACTTAACAAGAAAGCTCGGAGATCATAATCATTATTACAAAAACAAAATGGAAATCTATTAGTATTTGAAAACCCCACAGAAATAAATAATTGGTACAACAAAATATAAATTTTCCTTTTTTTATACCACTGAAACTTATTTATTTATATACTCAAAAAATTTTCCTCTAAAAAATGTATGTGCTCTTGAACAGCAAAATAACACATACATAAAGTACTGTGACTTGTATGCACTTTTATCTTTTAATTATATATAATTTTAATTTTTTTGCGCGAATTAAAATTCCATATAAGTTTTGTGTTGATCCAGATATTATGATTACGAATAAATGTACAAATAGTTAGAATTAATCGCATCTAGGACATTAATTTTTACTTAATACAGTTAGAAATAACTAAATGTATCCATTCTACTGGAATTTAATTTATTTTCTTAAACTATCTTGATATCATCTTACATAATCATGATATATAATATTTAAATTAATAACTTACCTTTAATTATAAGAGAGAAAGTTGATTCATCTTTTCCAAAGGTATTCTCAACTATGCAAGTGTAATTTCCCATATTTTCTTTCGTTGCAGATGTGATAGATAGCATGGAATAATCCTCAGATACTTCCACAGAAACTTGTGGTACATTCTTTATATCACTGCCATCCTTTCTCCATTTAAAAGTCATTGGTTTTGACCCAACTTTTACACCGCACACTGTTATAACTTTTTCCCCGACAGATACCATATCGGGAAGGGAAATTGGTTGTAACCTAGGAGGATCTAAAATATTTGCGTCTCTTATTAATAAATTAAAACTTATTACTATATTTTGATCTATAAATACTTTCATTTTTCATTTTTGTGGTTAAAAATCGTATATTTTTATTATTAAATTGCTATATGATAGCATTGTAACAAATAATAATTATGACGTATATTAAAAAACTATAAACATGCATTATAAATATTTTGTAGTTGTACATCCATAATCAATTTTATCATCTTATATATTTATTCCTCATAAGATAATAGATTACTTTGTTAAAAAATAAATTCACTTATTAAATAAAGATATTTATTAGGAAAAAATAGAAAGTATTCAAACAAAAGAAACTTCACTTACCATTGCAGATACCATTATCCAGCAACAAAAACAAAACGATCAGAATGGGAAATGTTATGTTTACTTTCATCTTCTGAAAATAAGAATTTAAACAATTCGGGGATTTTACATTAAGTTATGAAATAATAAATTGCCTAAAATTCATAATGAGCAAATTATAATGTATAAAATGAAAAACAGAATATTTGTCACTAACCTATTTCAAGAATGGCTAAAACGAGCGTCCATAACATATAGAAGAGGGGGAAACAGCGCCACATAACGGACAAATTTTTAAATAAAAAGTAATAATTAAATGAAATGCAGAAAATAAGTGACTGGAACAATGTACTAATTTCAAAAGTAAGTCAATGTTTTTCAGTTTCTAATTATAAAAATTGCATAATTATTAAGAAGCTTTCTTAAAATACACTGGATGTTTATTGTCATCACACAATAAAACAAAATAAAACTTAGTGAAAGAAGTAACTTTATTAATTTTACATATAATTATACAAATATTGGAGTAAAATGTATCAAAAGATCAATACATTAATTGTTAAAAAATTCTACGACAAATACATTTTCAAAAATAAGTTTATTTCCAGTAAAAATATTTACAATCAGATAAAAAAAAACGTATTCAAACTATAAGTTTGAAACTATTAGATTAATATAAATATAGCAATTTAATATTTCCAATGCCTATTATTGCGAATGTGTAAACAATGATACAGTTGCTTTAAATATACTTGTAACTGACAGATAAACGAAAATAATTTTAAGTGACATAACATTTATGCTTAGCTCACAACAATTTTTTTTTTTTTGCTTTCTATCAAGTATTTCTATTTACCTTGAACTGAAATTTGTATTGTCTTCTGAATGGCAGTCCCAAACCCATTATCTGCAATGCAAGTATATGAACCTTTCATAGATGCATCTACTTTACTTATACTTAATTTACCAGAGGAATCATATTTCATGAAAGTAGAAAGTTCAGAAGAATTCTCTATGATTTTTCCTTGATCTGTAACAAAACAATAATAAATAAATGTTATATTTTAGTTGATTTTTGATAAAATGCTCTTTTTTTGTTAAATT
This sequence comes from Nephila pilipes, assembly GCA_019974015.1. Classification (NCBI taxonomy): domain Eukaryota; kingdom Metazoa; phylum Arthropoda; class Arachnida; order Araneae; family Nephilidae; genus Nephila; species Nephila pilipes. Next base: position 170,737 of record BMAW01127312.1, on the reverse strand, counting down.
TTGAATGATTCGTTTTATAATATTAAACTGAAAATTAAACATTAGAATCTCGTCTGAATTAAGAAGTAAAAAGTAAAACGAGAAGTCCTTACCGTTTCTGGTGAAATTGATAGAGTTTAACATTTACTTTAAATTCTAATGATAAAAATGTTTTGCACCTTAAATTGCAATATAATTATATCTACACTTCTGAATTATTATAATTTATTAAGTTAATCAGCAAAAAATATATTTGTCATAATCAGTTATTTAATAATTTAATCTTCCATGAAGTGAAAAAAATTCAAATGTATCTGACAAAAATGTATAACAATTGAATATGACATTAGACAAAAACTTAGGTGTGTCAACTTAACTGTTGTCCATGTTATTGTAGGTTGAGGAACTCCAATCGCTTGACATGTGATAACAATGCTATCGCCTTCTTTTGTTACGACATCTGTTGGTTCTTTCAACCAAACAGGAGGAGCTATAAGATTAAATACATAAAATTAATACTAATTAAATACATACTAATTTAATACATAAAAAATAGCCATATTTATACTAGTTTTGATTCTTTGAAATATCTAAACACATAGCATAAATTTTGTAGAAAAAAGTAAAAATTTATTTCTTCATATTATACAGCATTTTTTAAAAAAAAGTCTTAAGTTTTCATTTCTAATTATACTTAATAAAAAGTATTTATAATTTATTGTAATGGCTTACTTCCAGATTAGTCAATACGTAATACTGTTTTATTATTTTAAAAAATAATCCTAAAACCATTAAGAAATTTCGAATATTATCGAAGTTCAAATTTAAGGATATATATATAAATATAAATATAAATACTTGGGATGACAGTCACAAATACTGAGATTATTCACTCTTCGTTCATATTAATTTATTTTTAAAATGCATTAGCCTAATATTAATTGTCCTATATTCAAATTATTATTTAAAGTAATTTGTCAACATTATAGTTTTTCAAAAGACATTCATTTATATAATTATCGGAATAGTATTTCTGATAATTTATCAATTTAGAATAAGTTTTCCCCTCTCATTTCTTATAATTTGTATTAATAAGATTGTAAAATGTGATTGAAACTATTATTAATTATAAAATAAAAATGTCACACCTGTGTAATATAATATCTTACTCAGAGAGAGAAAGTTCATTTTTGTGATTATTAAACAGTCTCATTTATTAATTCAAATAAATATCTTCATCTTGAATTTCTTTCTTAATAATAGAAAGTAATGTAATATTGAAACATTGGAATGTAGATTATTATTTTGAAAGAACATTTCTAAAGAAAATTTAATGTTTATTATTCCACAAATTTCGCAAATAATAACCGTAACTACAAATATAACATTACCGAATGATAAATTACTTTTAAAATAAAAATGTTCAAAATTTACTTTAATAATATTTGATAAAAGAAGCAAATATTTATTTAAGAGAGCATAGGTACTAAATTACGTAACAAATGTTGAATCAACTCACCAGAAACTGCTAAATTAGCAGTGTACCGATCAGATCCAAAAGAATTTTTTACAATGCATGTGTAGTTTCCTGAGCTTTGTGATGTTACAGTTTCTATAGAAAGAATAGAAGATGTGTCCCTAACTGACTGGATGTCCATATTTGAATCCGGAATAATTTTTTCTCCATCTTTTAACCACTGAAATTCCAATGGTCTATCACCAGAACGTAACGTACAAATGGCACTTCCTCGTTCTCCTTCTTTAAGAGCAGTTGGGAAAAAGAATGGAACAATAACCGGTGCATCTATTACAAAAACAACATAGAATCAGAAGGAAAAATTGCTTTTAATTCAAAATTGCTTTTAATTCAAAATTGCTTTTAATTCAAAATTGCTTTTAATTCAAAATTGCATACCATCAAAATTCAAGCGATATCAATAAATACTCAACAATAATTAAAAAAATAAGTTTTTGGAGTATATAAAGTTTACTAAATTAATAAAATAAACAAGATAATTGAAACTTTTGTGTAAATTTAACAATTATAAAAGTCTCTGAAGACTGAAAATTATAATTTACTAATACCTATTTTTAATTTTTTTTAAATCAATGTTACAAGACAATTATTTAAGCAGTTAAAAAAGATTATTTTCAGTTTTATTACTGATTTCAAACTAAATAATAATATATTTAAATTATTGGAATCTATAACAATAAGTTAACCTATTTTCATAGTTCATTATGAATTAAAACGAGAAATAAAGGATACATCTTCAAAACATTGTCCTGAATTTCTTGCAGTGTATAAAATATTACATTTTCAACCCTCTTAGTTACAGTTTATGTCCATATACTTCAAATATATATATTTCAAAATAAATGAGTTAAAAAAGCAAGCAATACATTTCTTAGCTATTTCTTTGTGATTTAAAATCTATAAGGGGACGTTTTTGCTAAAATAAATCCATTTTAGAGTTCATATTCTAATATAAAGCAAAGTGCATAAAAAAAGCAAAAAACATATTTTTTTACGACTAGATATGTACGAATAATTGCACTCTATTCAGTTTATTAAGTAATATCTCTAAAGGATATTAAAAGAAAAGCATTATAATGTCATTGCCTTAAATGCTGCTTAATAAGAATTTTGAAATAAATAAAATTTTAAATAAGCAAAATAATATTGTATATCAACATACCTCCAGCATCAGATATCGATATGCTGATGATACTAAATGCCATAAGCTTGTAAATGTATCGGATCATCTTTACTTTCTTCCAAAATTGCACCACTTCACAATGAAGAAAAGTCAGCTCTATCATTTACAGTGAAACATCTGAAGAAACGTCTTGAACGTATTTTTTTAAATAAAAGTAGAGGAGCGTACTTTTGGAACATCAAGTCCGAAATGGCGGCATTTGTATTCTAAAGTTTGTGGCATTACACTCATTGTAATGATCACACAGCGCCACATATCGGGAAAAATATAAAATATAACATTTTATTTGTTTTTGCTTTGATCTTTCCTTCAAAAGTTGCAGTTAACTAAAAGGATCTATTTTGACTATAAATATAACGAGAAATAATAGTTAAGCGTTTTAAATGAATATGTTTCAATGTAAATGAAGAATTAATTCAAAATATCAATGAGAAATTCTGTGAACATGTTCGGTTTACACATGTTTAATTGTTAAACATGAAACATAGTTATTACGTACAAATAAACGTAAATTGAAGTAATACTCTACAATATCTAAAAACAGGAAATCACGTTTTCAAACGTCCTTTTTAAAATAATGATTTAATAGCATGAGCACGATTTCTTTTCGTACTTAAAAACTTTTACGCATTTCAAGCCTTCATTGTAAGACTATATATCTTACATTCGGTTTAAAGAACAGAACATTTACTTGGAATATTTGCATACGTTTATTGCATGCCCGGTAATCAAATTTATGTTACTTTAATGTTCTATAGATGCTTTTTTTGTGCATACAGTAACATTCATATTTATGAACTGCAAACAAAAACACAATACACCTATAAATTTTATTTATCTTTTTTTAATAATACGATTGCTTCGTTAATTGTTGGACTCCGAAAATCACACAAAAAGTGATAGTAAATATATTAAAATATCATCGAAAATTATTTTCTCGTTGAGTAACTGCCTTTTCAAGCAGTATTTGTGGTCTGAAGAATCGTGTTACAGCTTTTGTAGCTTTTTTTCATGTAACAATTTAAAGACTTTTTAAAAATGCATTATTGAAAAAGCAACATACATATTTCAGATAAACTAACAAATACAGGAACACCAAATCTTTTCCTCAAATTATTTCATTACTTTCCTTAATGCTATATTTATTATAATTCTAATACAATTTCACAGTATACAATAACTGGTAAAAGTTTAATTTAACCATAAATGATTCCGAAAATACAATAAATAGTTCGTAAAGGAATTTTATATTTCAAATAAAATAACCTTATCTATATCTTACTAGCAGCGTAATAAATTTTAACACCAGTAGGGAAAAAAGAGTTAAAAATGCTCTTTTCCTTTAATCAGAACGAAATAAAAAATTCTAACTACATATGTTAGATGTTAACAATAAAAATTTAATTATTATAAAAATACAGTAAATGCGCAATGAAAATGATAAAATTTTATAATCAATTTTTCGTATTTTCATGATATATAAAGCAAGTCATGTGAAAAATAATACATTTATTGCCTATTGTCCTTCTATTTTGTTTATTCATCAAGCTTTTCCATTTAAATATATATTTTTCTATCAAATTGATTAGTTTATCAATAAAGAACAAAAAAGGTATTTTTATTATTAATTTTATATAAATTTTTACATGAACCTTCTTAGCACACCTGAATTACAAATATAATATCCTATTACCTCACTTACCGCGAACTGAAATAAGAATTTCTTTTCTTAATGGATTACCAAAACCGTTTTCCGCTTCACAAACATAAATGCCTTTCATAGTCGCCTCTACTTTGTTGATGATTAAGGAACCAGTCGAAGAAACACGAATTGAAGATGAAAGATCATTTGTTAAGATACTATTTTTATCACCTGTAAAAATATTTTTTAAGAAATATTTACAAGTAACTCAATTATAAATTTATCACAGAATTTTGTTATTTCTTATATTACAAAATTATGCACAAGCTTTTACACTTACATAAAAATCTACCATATATAGAAAATCAGCAGTATTGTAAAATATTACTATTTTGGATTGGAAGTTCTTAATCTCTTTCTGAATCTTTTTTTTTTTTGAATTTATATAAGAAATCGTCACATTTTGTTGAATATTTCATGAGCATTTGTTCATTTTCACTGTTGGTGAAATCAAAACGTTGTAAAAGAGAAGTACTAATTTATCAGTCATAGTTACACATTTCTTTCTTAAGTAATTTTTATATTAGAATAATATGATAATTACCTGTAACATAATATCTGCTTTTAATTTTATACTAATAAAGGAGACATACATTTACATCTTCAGACGCAAATGTCTATCTCAGTTAAATTCGTTAATAATTTTTAAAACATTCTTTTAAGTCTAAAATAACAACAATATAGAAATGTCAAATCATGTCCAAGAACATAAGTTATATATAGACACATTTCAATAAGTTAATTAGTTCTGACAGTAATTTTATGAAGATTGTACAGCATTTGAAAACTTGCATATTATAAGACTATCGAATTACTTAACTGCTGTCCATTTAATAGTGGGTAAAGGTACTCCGGATCCTTGGCATTCAATTGCCAAACTTTCTCCTTCTTGAACTAATGTATCTAACGGCTCTTTGAACCACACAGGTGGTGCTGTTGAAAAAGAGTATTAAATATCACCATATATAATATTTTTATTACAAAATAGCGATATAAATAATAAAAATAAGTTTTAAAACTTTTTCAGTTATCCCTAATTTAATTCTTTAAGATGTAATTAGAAACCTCTCTCTCTCTTTAACCATTCCTTATCACTCGCAGTATAATAACTAACCCTTAATAACTTTCCAAATAGTATTTAAATATCATTAAATATCACCATACTTTTATATATGTGTGTGTGTGTGTGTGTGTTATAGTTTATTTAAACATCTAAAGTGTTTATGTTCATAAATACTCATAAATTATAAAGCCACAATATTATCACGTAAAAACTTTTGGGAAAAAATTTGACTAACAGATTAGTGATTCGGAGATATTAATTTTTAATTTAAAAGACATCCAACAACTTATGTGCAATATAAATTATTCTGCAGAATATAACAATGCATACCTGTAACAGTTAAACTTGATGTATACTCATCCCTGCCGAAAGTATTTGTTACGATGCATGTGTAATTTCCTGAGCTTTTTGATGTTACTGATTCTATTATTAAAAATGACGAGTCTTTCAAAGATTGTATGTCAACGTTTGAAGCTTTTTGTAAAGCTTCACCATCTTTTTTCCACTGAAATTCTACTGGTCTATCTCCAGATCTAATAGTGCAAATAGCACTTCCTCTCTCACCTTCTTTTAATGCTGGTGGAAATATAAATGGAGATACAACAGGAGCATCTACATAAATAAGGGGGAAAACATAAATACATATTTATTATTAACACATTTATTGTGTGATGTAATATTGTAATCAAAATAGCAAAATTAAGAATCCTCGAGTCTCATTTAATAAGTATAATATACAAAGAGAAGTGAAAAGTATTTATATTTTAAAAAAATTGAATATCTAAAGGACAACTTTGAAATAATTCCTTATTCCTAAATATTTGAATAAAATTTATACGTAATTGCTAGCAATATGATTAAATGCAATTAAATATTAATTAATAGTAGTGTGAGAACTAAAAGATTTTATATACCGGAATAAATTTTTCCTAAAATATCATGCATTATTATAGTTTTATAATATAATTCAAACTGAAGTAGTAAATGTTTAGGATACTCACCTCCACAATTAATAAATCTGCAAACAAATATCCATAGGATGAAAAGTCGAAGAAAAAGTTCCAACATTACGTTATTCTGTGAAAGTCAAGTTAAGTATTCATTTAAAACGAAGCTAATTAGATAAAATGAGTGTACTATAACAAAAATTTGTAATTACATTTTTGCGCTTGTTAGACGTAAGTTAATGCAACATTCTCAATATGGCGTTTAAAATAGAAACACTGTATGCTTCAATACATGGTATTACAGCGCCACATATCGGTAAAAAAGTCAAAGTAAAATAGTTGTGCTTACATGGAAAGGAAATCATTTCTTTTTATTTAATTTTAAAATCAATCCATTCCGCAAATTTTCATATATACGAAATAATTTTTCATTCTTTTATCTAAAGGTATACTCATTGATAAAATTTAAAAGCAAATATCTCAAATATTGTCCCAATTGATAAAATAGAGAAAATTGTAGCAAAACATGTTTTTTCACAAACCTTACTCAATTTTACGTGTAAAAAATATAGCTTTACAGCGCAATAAAACAATTGCATCGTTGAATTTTCCAAAATATTTTCGTGTGAACAAATGGGTCACTACTACGCAAATTTTTCACAAATGATAATGATTTGAGCATTAAAACAGAAATGCATGTATAAAAAATTCAATTTGTTCCTTATAAACACAACAATAGTGTATAAATCAGACACACAACTACAATTTCAAATAAGCAATTTCTTTTTCAAAAATTATAAACTCAAACACATATATAAAGTAAAATTTCAGTCAATACAAATGGATGAACCGCAAAGCAAGTGCTACTCATACAGTTAATTAATAATAACAATTTATTGAAGAATAAATGAGAATAATCAAAATTTCCTAGCAAAGTAAAGACTGAACATTTTAATTATTTGAAATACAGATATAAAATCTATGACTACATACATAACAAGATATTTTAAAGTTGGTCGAAATACTTCTTGAAAGAAATCACGATAAAAAAAACCATTTATATAGATAATGAAAACAATCAATCATTTTTTACCATAGCTTTATTTTTAATGACAATAAATCTACTGTATTTGGATAGAAAGTACATATAAGCGAAATTTATTATTTTTACCAATGAACTGACATGCGCTTGCATAAATTGTATTCCTTAGTATGACATTCATTCAGTTTCTCAAAAACTCACCACGAACTGAAATCAAAATTTCTTTTTTTAAAGGTTCTCCAAATCCATTGTCAGCCTCACACGTGTAAGAGCCATGCATCGATGCTTCAACTTTACTTATGATCAAAGATCCAGTTTCAGATGCACGAACAACGGACATTGGATCTTTAGGAATTGTTTCTTTCGAGTTACCTACAATATAAAAACGAACTAATCTCAATGTATATATTTAATTCTTTTTTTTTTATTTTACCACTTTTTTATAAAATATGAGACAAGAAGCAAATTTAGAAATAAGAATAAAAATAAATATTACATGAAGGATAAAATAAATATTTAGCTGCAAAATTATACTAAATATTCATTCTAAAATGGATGCTTATTTGCAAAAAGAGATTACAAAATTATTTTTTTATCAAAAATATAAACTTAATCCCGAAATATGTTTGGAAAAGTATTGGATTTTTTTTACCTTTATGCATTGCATTGCAAAAAATTTTAATATATAAATTTGAAAAATTATTACTTTTTATTATATTCTTAATTCAAGTTAAAGCGACTGATTGAAATTAGCAGTATAAAGTTAGAAAGGTTACAACATATTGATAGTCAATTTTTAATTTTTTAAATATTGATAAATAATCATTGATATTTAAATATAAAATCATGTTTTTTATTTTACTTTTCCAACTTTTCTAAAAATCAAATAAATATTTTTCGTTATTATTTGAATCTTAAATTTTAAAAATCAAATTTAAATATCTGAAACATTAAAAAAAAACCTTTAATTTACTTAGAAAATCACTTAATCTCAAATTATTTTAAAATATTTTGTGTTCTAATTAACAGAATTCTTATTTGATAGTGAAAATTTAAGTTTATTGAATTACAGATATTTGTTTTTTCATACGAAATTTAATGGATGTGATTTATATAGGCACACATACACAGATCAACTTTCTCTCTGTAAATCCAGTTTTACTGCAATAATACTTACCCATCAAAGAAGCAAACTAGCAGTGTATCACCGTAAATAGTAATAACTGATCCGTAGTATACACATATTATAGCATTGAAGTAATTCATTATTTTTATCTTGAATTTTTGCGCGCAATTTTAAAATGAAAAGAAATAAGGTAAATCATTTTCGAAGATTAAATTCGGGATAATAAAACAGATTGTCACTTTTGTCAAATTATTGAAAAGATTTCATAGATTCAAATTAATATCGCTTTTCAGCTGCATGAGATTTAGAGCTGATTACTCGTAATGTTAACCTCAATTCAGAGTCGAGCTAACGCCTGTGAGCTATTATCTCATTCACCAAACACTTAAGTGCTAACTGTGGAGAACTTTGAGGCCCGATTAAATTTTAATTTTACTATATTTTAACATTTTTCCAAATATTATTTAAAAAATTTCTTTGTATAATTATGTAAAAACTTACTTGATGTCCATTTAACTATTGGAGAAGGAACTCCAGAGGCTTGACATTCAATAATCAAACTTTCACCTTCTTGGGAGACAGAATCTTTTGGCTCTTTTAACCACTGAGGTGGAGCTGGAAATAAGGACTATAATTGCAATAAATAGTACTTAAATCTATTCAAATAATTTTAAAGCTGTTGTGAATATGATTAACATATAGTATTAATTACTAAATAATGCTATATGTTAATCAAATTTGTTAATAATGTTAATCTAATATGCTAACATATAGCATTTGTTAATCATGTTAATGTTAATCAAATATGTTAATCATTTTTTCGGAAATAATTAACAAATTATAACCAAAAAATAATTTGCTAAATGCATAAGGAATAAATGTGACAATGTACAATTGTATTTCCCATTTCTTAGTGTTTTTTTTCCATTATACTCTTATTTATAAAGTATTATTTTTGTAAATAATTTGTAAATTACATTTTGCGCTTTTTCAAAACAGAATACCAGGGTATTTTAAATAATTGAAAAGTTATATGCAAAGTTTTGCGAAGACCAGATTTAGCCACGCAAGGTGCGCTTTTATTTTTATAATTATTATTAAATTACTCAGTTAAATATAAGAATTAAATTAAGCGATGAAATATCGAGAAACGGACAATAGTAAACTTTTCCGATATTAAAATTAAAGGAAACAATAAATTATTAAACTGAATATATTTAAACTAAATATAATTAAAATTTAAACAAACGATAAATTATTAAACTGAATATATTTAAACAAAATGTAATTGAAATTAAAACAAACGATAAATTATTAAACTGAATATATTTCAGTTAAATGTAATTAAAATTAAAGCAAACGTTAAACTATTAAATTGAATATATTTAAGACAAATGTAATTAAAATGAACGCAAAGGGTAAAATATTTAAAAGTGATCAGTGTCAAAAGTGATCCACTTAAAACAACAGCCCCTTGGGTGGCTAATAACAGTAAATCAGTATTAAAATCATTTGACCCTAAAACATTCCAAGAAGGAAGTCAAACTAAAAAAACGTGATTTAAAATTCTTTAGGTAAAAAAGAAAAAAAGGCGGTTGCTTCACGGCTGTTTTAAAATTCCGAAAAATGTAATTCATTTTCAGTCATATCTCAATTTTCGCTTACATATTACTTAAGGTATTACATAAATCAATAAGTAAATAAAATACTTAATTTTTATATTTGTTTCACTTCAATCTAATAGAAAAATTGGGGAAATTTATTACGACATATTTTTGAAAATTGAATTCATTAGTGGTGAAAGCAGGTATCATACATATATTACGTATATTTATTTCAATCCAATAAAAAATTCAGAAGAAATTTATTATGAAATATTTTTGAAAATTAAGTTCGTTACTCGTGAAAGCAGGCATCAAAAATATACGCAAAAACAAGATATAGTTTTGAAAAATGGTCAAGTACGACATTTTTGGGTATAGAAAACAATAGTCCCTTGGGTGGCTCATAACTTAATAAAAATGAAGCCTCTATCCACTCTATAATGAAATAGGAAACTTTGTAATTAAACTCATAAGCATCGATAAAACTTTAATATAGATTATCTTTAAAAATTTTGCAATCAGAAAAAATATCATACTTACCGGTGACTGTAAGACTGGCAGTAAATTGATCCTTGCCATATACATTCGAAACAACGCATGTGTAATTCCCTGAGCTTTTGGAAGTCACAGATTCAATAACTAAGAATGATGAATCTCTCATTGATTGTGTATCTACACTTGATGATGCTATTAAATCATTTCCGTCTTTCAGCCATTTAAATTCTAATGGTCTGTCACCTGATCTTATTGTACAAGTTGCTGTACCTCTTTCTCCCTCCCTTAAAGCAGGAGGAAACATAAAAGGAGCCACAACAGGGACATCTAAATTTGAAAACAAAATTTAAAAAACATGACAAAAAGGCCAATAAGCATATATATTATTTGAGTTAATTTAAGCATATCTATTTACAAAAACACCTCAGAAATTTATAAGAAACATTTTCACTTTGTAATCAATAAGAATTATTTAATTCTTAGAATTGACTTATAAGGTTTTCATTTAATATTTCAGAATAACGCATACAATTATTATCATTTACCAAATTTACTTGTAATGTTGTATAATATTTTGTCAATTTATTTATTTTCTATAATTATTATGTATTTATTATTATCTATTAAGAAGCTGTAAAAATGGCATCGCAGTGAAATTTTATTATCTATTTACTTTCTGAATTTGCAATTTTTAATTTATTTTTTTTGTTTTCGAGATCTCTATTTTATGTTTACTTTCATGTGTAATTTCTATTTTTCCAAAATACCCAGTTTATTTGTATTATATTCACATTCGTATTATAAGAATAATTTATTAGTTTATTATGCATGAGGCTCAAAAATACTTAACTTTTATTTTTACTTATATTTATAAAAAATATTGGCACTTTATAATAAAAAAAAAGTTGTATATTTGAAAGCCATATCATACTTACATAAGAAATCGGAAATATTCATACATAAGGTATATTCAAATTAAAATTTTATTTATAAGAAAAAGAGAATTAAAAGCCAAAAAATGATTTGAAAAAGGAAATTTACTGACCAGTGAGGATGCAAGTAATGAAAGAAAACAATATTTAATAAAATCAATGCATTAATTTTAGCGAAATTTCGCTTTCGATTTCAATATATCTCATACCATGTTTTACTACCATTCTGTTATATTTTAATGTTTTTTCAAATGTGGTCTTATAATATCAAACAAAATAATTAAAAATTCCCTTATTTTTATACCGAAAACAATATTTTTATGGTTAATTTTTGTGCATTAAGTACCATTTTTATTTATTAAAATAAAAAAATTATGTTATTAAGATTATATGGTGTCTCTTATTTGCTTTGATTTCCGAATTATAATCTGTTATAATATAAGAAATAGTTGAACTAAATATTTATCAACAAACACAAATCTGAAAATAATCATTTACTTCAATTTATTTATATCGTATACAGAAAAAGATTATTTTAAATTTTGTTTTCTATCTTCATGTTTTAATTAGGCAAGAATTTAAAATGATAACCGTAAATACTCTTTTGAAATCAAATAAAAGTTTAAAGGCTAAAGTAGAAAAAGACTCACCTCCACTATAAACGGCCTCCAAGAAGAGAATCCCAATAGTATATAAAGATAGGAAACTCTTCATGATGATTTCACTCTTTAATGCCTTTCGTTAAAGTTGCATTTGAACCATATGCTTTTTTAATACATATCACAATCAGATTATTAAGAAACATTATTCTTGTAAATGTCATAAAAACTTTTTTAGGCGGTGAAAGAGATGCTATAAACACAACATGGCGTTAATACATACAATGGATACAAAATAGAACGAGTGGTATCACAGCGCCACATATCGGTAAAAATGTAAACATTTCATTAAAAATTGTATTATTTTACAAAAATAGTGTATTTTAATTTTGAAAAACTTTAACGCAAAGCACAAACATATATTATTTACAACAATAAAAATTTCCTTATTTCGATACAACTTTAAAATATAATTTTTCACTCAAAATGGTATTGAAATGAAACTAATAAAATTTTTCTCTAGTGAAAAATCTACTCAATCATTTACTGAAAAGCGAAGAAGTAAGCTCTTTGGAATGGATAAATACCTTCAGCGAAAGAAGGAAAATACGCGTAGAAAAACACTGTATGAAAAAGAGTGTTTTATTAGCCAATGTTAATTTATAAAGTGCTTGTTTTCATTTAAATTTTCCAATGTATTGATTTATTTTAAAGAAATCACTAATTATAGACCAATTTAGAATTTCTGAAGACATAACATTTATATTGGGAAATAAAATATTCTATCTTAAAGGTGTTTTTAAAATTGAACATAAAATAAGTGTATTATAAAATAAGTGTATTATTTTATCTTGTTCTAGGTACAATATAATAAGAAAAATATCAAAAGTAAGCACTACAGATACAGGAAATTCTCCCTATTTTAGGATCATATAATATAATGAGTGATTGAATTTTTCATGGAAGAAAAAACAGAGTAATATTTATATAAAAGAATGTAACAAGAACAAAGAAAGAAAACAATAAATCAAAAACATTTATATATCATTTTATTAGATCAAAAGGGAAGTGAAATATTCTCATTTTTTAAAACACAAATGTAAAATTAGCAGTGTACTGTATTTAGATATAATGATTAAGATACACTTATTATCCAAAAATTAAACAGAAGGAACACACACATTACACTAAGCATTAAACGTAATTTATTTCAAGAAACATATTTCAGAATAAATTAACATAAAATGAATTTATGCATCAAATTTAATTATTTATTGAATCATTTAATAAACAGAATCTGTTACAAATGATAATGTTTATGACATTTACGCTACTTAGCACATTCTTCTAACAGATTATGATCTAACTTACCGCGTACTGATAGAGTAATGGTTTGAGTGAGAGGTTTCCCTAATCCGTTTTCTGCAACACAAGTGTAAGAATCTTGCATGGAAGACTCTACCTTTGAAATAATCAAAGACCCTGTAGGTAATACATTCATTCCAGGAAAACTATCTGAGCCTATTGCTACATTTTCTGTTCCTAGTTTAAAAAAAGAAATAAAAAAATGTGAATAAATCAAAATAAATTTAAAATTTAAATGACCATAAAAAGGATATTTCTTATATCAATTTGTATGGTATTAGTCTTTTATTTTGGATTCTGTAACACTATTTACAAATAATCTGCTTAATGAATATAATAACTACTATAAAAAATAGCGTGATAGTAAGCGTTTCATGAAAAAACAAGCTTTTATCAATCAATTGTGAATTTTTTTAAGAAGTTCAAGCAAATTTATTTAAAAACTAAATTATAAATAGATATAATAAATTGGGGGAAAATAAATTTATAAAAAAAAAAGAATAGTATAGATTCAATCAATTTGTGCTAAAATTACATTTAATGCTCACTAAGTACGTTTAAAAATAAAATACGAAACACTATAATTAATATAACTAAACATGTGTTTAGTTATAAGAATAATAACTAAACACGTGCTCAAAATATTTGTATATCGAGTAAACTCATACATATTGGTATGCTATGATTAAAAATATGTATTAATAATTAAATGTGTTAAAATTCTTTAAAATAAAGCACAAGATAAAACAAATTAATTTGAAATTCTTATGCAGATTAAGCTGATGAGAAATTTTGAATTAAAATAAAGCATAAGTAATTACTACATTTTTATAAGTAATCATATGCTCTTTCTCGTAAAAATGTTTTTAAGAATGATCAAAAAATTAAGAATTTAGGTATTTTTTCTTGATTCTCTCAATAAGTTATAAAAAAAATTAACATAGTTTTAAATATAAAACTAAAGAATAAATATAAAAACAAATGAAGATTTAAAAAAATAATAATAATAAATATATATTTCACTCAATACATACAAAAAAAAAGTAACCCAAAGCATTGAAAAAGTGTACGAGAATTAACAGAAAGAACTAAAAATTCAAATATATTTTATAATAAAACTAATAAGGAAACAAGCGTGTTTCAATTTTACATGAAAATCAAATTATTGTCATCAAAAAAAATAAGCTAGAAAAATAAATGTTCTACAACAATTATTCAAATTCTTGAAATTGAATCTTCAAAAATATTTGGATGAATACTACACTAATCAAAAGCAGAATTATTGAAAGAAAATTGGGAAGAAAAATTTTTTGACTATGTTGGTTAACTTTAAACAAAGCATATCTTCATTTCAATTAAAAATAGGATTTTCAGAAACGTTTTGGAAAGTGAATGTAGATACTTGTGAGTGAGAGTGAGTGTATTTTGTAAATAAATAGAAAAAAAATTTTCGTTAAATGCATTATAGTATAATAATAATAAATTATAATTTCCAGAAACTTTTAACATACATATAGTTATTTCTAATTACATTTCATACAAACTGGACTAATTTTAAATGATTTTTATTTAATAAGCATGATATACATATTTTCATGATTAAAAATATATAACAATACTGATAAATTTAAAAATATATTTGTAAATATAAGACATATTTTGCTAGAGCATCAGACATCTATTAAATGATATATAAGTTAAAGAAATAAAAGATATTTTGTTTATTAGTTTTGCTTTTATTAATAAAATTATAAAAGATTAAATAATAACACTTCTTATGAAAATATGTAAAATTTGTATTATTTAATTATTGATATAAATGTATATAATTTTAAAATAGTCTTTGGTTTTTCAAACTCTTCCTTTATACATTTTATAAATATCAGAGTAATACTAATTTGTATTAGAAAAAACTCACCACGAAACCATTTTATAGATGGCTTTGGTTCTCCATCTGCAGAACATGGAAGGGAAACACTTTCTTCTTCTTGAACTAAAACATCTCTTGGTGCTTTCATCCAAATAGGAGGTGCTAAGATAACAAAGTATTGGGTTAAAACACTTTTTAATTTGAATCAAAGTTATATAGTTTATTATGCAGAAAACATTTTGCATGTACCTCTTCTTAAGACATACAGGAAATATTGAGTTTTACATTTCCCACAATTTAGTTGAGTACCATATATATGCAAAGCTATTCCTTAGTTACATTATAACATCAAAAAATGCTATTTCTTTAGTTTTCTAAGATGACAACTTTCTATTCAAATAATTAAAATAATAGATATAAAAAGTATTTAAAATAATTTTCATCTGTAAATATTCGACAAAAAAAATTGCTTCGTTGCTTACAATTATCTGTTTCACTTGAAAGTGCAACATAAAATTTTCTTTAAATTTTAAATAGCTCCAATTTGATAAATTAATTAGATGATTTAAATACGTAAAAACTTTATTACTGGTTGATTGTGAAACATTCTATGCTATTTTACATAACCAATTTATTTATTCCGTTCTATAAGTAATTTGACAAATGAGAAAAATATTATTTCGATATTTTGTTAATTTACGTATTATAGATATTTTGAGCATTTACATTATTAAATGAAATGTTAATAGTCGGAAAATATGTTATGGGAATTATTATAAAACAATAGCATCATAAAAATAACCATTAGAAGAATTAAGGTAAAAGTTGATTTTTAAATATCAATATCTATATTTCAATCGTACCTGAAACTGTCAGAGTTGCTGTGTATCGATCATTTCCATATACATTCTTAACAATACAAGTATAATTTCCAGAACTTTCTGGGACAACTGATTGAATGAGCAGAACAGAATAATCTCCAGATGATTGTATTCTAATGGTAGAAGATTCAACTATCTCCTTGTCATGTTTTAACCATTGAAATTCTATAGGTCTGTCACCCGATCTGATGGCACACGTAACACTTCCTTGTTCACCTTCTTTTAACCCCGGAGGGAAATTAAATGGGGCAACTACTGGAGGATCTATAAATAAGCATTTTGGATTTGCATTAGCATGTTTGTATACCTAATAAAACTTGATAAACAGTTCTCTGTTTCTTCAGCTAATTACAAAGCGCATCAGTTAATATATCTGTGGGTAAGATCTCTTAAATATAATGGCAATACTTTCTTATTTGTAAATTATTGTAGTTAAAACTATATTAACATTTTTATTACACATATCTCCCAAATAATTATTAAATAAAATCAGTCACACAATAAAATTATAAGAAATATCTTAATAATTAATATTTAATACAATATTTGCATCTAATAAGCGTAGAAAAAGAGCTTATGTATATTCATAACATATGTATAGAAAAAACATGTAGCTCAGATTAAAAATCGAAACTTAGTTTATATAAGAGCACATTTCAAACATATGTGCAGAATAATAAAAATATTCAGCACAAAATAATTTTACTAGAAATTAGTCATTAAAAAAAATCAAATAATGTTGAAATGATTTTTTTTCAATAATTTAATACATATTATTTACAAGTACATAGTTTACAAAAAAAAATTCAGGATAACAATGAATTATAATCTGGTACATTTAATAAATGAATATTGTATCAACAAAACATCAAATATGTAATAATTTCTTACTCAAAAGCCTTTCATGAATAAAATAATAATGAACTATGAAAATATCAATAAGTGGACAGTAATATATGGGTGATTTGTCAAACTGCTCTTACAAAGCGTACGTTAGTTCGTAAATATAAAAATTAAAAATCTCTCGTTTCAAATAATTACCGAGTATTTTAATATGCTAACTCTAACAAATGTATAAAGGTCAATATTATTTTTACTAATCGAAAAATAGCTTTTGAATTTTGATGAAAATAGAAGAGATAAATAAGTGTAATATTCATGATAATTAAATATTATCAAGAATAAAATAAAGAAATTAACATTTTCGCTCTTTAAATAAATTTCAAAACATTCTTTTAAATAAAACATTTCAATACAAATATGTATTAAAATATTACATACCTGCGGCAGTTACTCCGAGTGGAAAATGCATCCATAGGCAAAGCAAAGAGATCGCCATGATAATCATGCATGTCTCAATACGAATTGTCGGCTTCATACAAGCTTTGAAACTTTTCAGTAATATGTGTTTCACAATTTTATAGATTCTATATCAAAATTATGGAGAATAATAACCTTTTAAACAGAAATTGTTAACTAGGGTGTAGGCATCTATGTTTTACCATTTAGGACAATAAAGTTAATATGAGAGAGCAATGAACATACAGCGCCACATATCGGTGACTTTAGTGTTAAATATTTTTTGTAATTTGTAGTAAGAACTTCTCACGTTTTTCTGTTTATAACTAAAGGAGTATTATGTATGCCTTCGAAGTTATGTATCTGTAAAATTTTAAAGGTAAGAAGATAAAATACTTTATGTTTTAAAGTGTTTTATACAGAACGTAGTAACCGAATTAGAAATATCTTGTGGTTTTAAATGTTGAATCGCTTACCATTGAATATTTAATGTAAATAGGAAATAAATGAGAATTATTTGGGGTCAGTTATTACGCATACTTTTACAACGTATGTTGCATCTATTAACTGGTTTTATCATAACCTACAAAAGAAAAATAAATAATGCACAAAGTTTTCACTGTGTCATTTTTAACATAAATTTCTAATAATCATTAAATCTAGAATTGTTTATATATTTCAACTTATTTCTATACATAAATGTGTCAAGATCTGAAATATTTTGATCAATGTATTAATAAATTTGATCTCCCTTTTATTATGGAAATCAAAGGAGATTTTGATTAAATATATTTAAAGATACATACTCGTATTAAAAACAGTAAGAATATAAGAATTTATGGTTGTAAATTTTTAGAAAACATTTATTTTTTCCCAAAAATGCATTGATATGTTTTAGAAAACACTTTATATGTATCTATAAAAATTTCAATTTTCTATTTAAGTACTTAAAAGAAAAAAATTTATTCGAGCAAATATAAAAAGGTAGTATAATGATCAATAAATTTGAACAAATTCTTTTAACATATGTATCAACACTTCTCAATGCATCTTCTATTATAAACTTCACAAGTGAACTTGCAGCAAATATTACGTACTTTTCAATGTATAATGAAACATGACACTTGCTCAGCACTGAACTTTCAGTTTTTGTTTATTGTAGATACTCACCACGAACGGAAACAGAAATGGTTTTTGGTAAAGATTTACCAAATCCATTATCAGCTTCACATGTGTAGAGACCCTTCATACTTGCTTCAACTTTGTTGATAATAAGTGATCCTGAAGGTGAAACTCTTATTGCAGCAGATGGATCACTGGATATTAGGTTATTATCCGCTTCTCCTGTGAAATGGGAAAAATTCCGTGAGTACGAACATTTTTTCAAGAATTATGTTTTATAAATGTAATACATGTACGTAATTTAATAAACCCCATAAAATAGAAACAATTTTTTGCTCAATAACATTTCTTACATTATGTATCAACGTAAAATAGAAACAGGCACTACAGAGGATTTAAAAACAAAAATGCTAAACTGATTTTAAAAAATATGTCAATTAGAGATTGCTCGTTAATTAACACTAATGTAAACATTGCACTAATACTGTAAAATACCATCTTTTCAGCCTTTCAGTTTTAAGAAAATCCTAATTTTCCATTTTTAATGCATTTCAAAGATTACCACCTATACTAGAGAATCTTATAATCATTTTATTTTCTTATTTAAGGGTATATAAAATTCCAGGAACATTAATGCTCTTCAACTATAACATAAAGCTATATTTATGCTATACAGTAAATTCATCAAATTCTAATTTCAGTCATTTGAATTTATTAGAGTAGATCATTAATTTCCAAAAAATGAACATTCTACCATTTAATGAACCGTTTCCGTACTTTAATAAATTACTTTATTCTAACAGAGATGAAAAATAATTATTTCGATTTAACCACATAATTTTTTTTATTATTTTATCTACATATTTATACCAAGAAATTTTATGTGTTATTTTGAACTGAGTATTTAAAATTAATGAATACTCATATAAATATTACATGCAGAGACTTTTTTTTTCCCAAAAATAGTTTAAATATATAACATAAAATCAGAACAAGTAACATATTATTTCAATAGTCTCTGCGAATCATTTTAATGACTTTCTATTTAAATATATAGTCTTATTACGTCATTTAAAAATTATATTAATTAATAAAATACTCTTTAATAAAATTTCTAAAATCTCTTTTTTTTTCAACTGTTAAAATTTACTTTCTGTGTTTAACTTATTTGAATGCTTTTAAGCAAAAGTTCATATTTTTATGATATAAAAGGAATTTTACTTACATGTTTTGTTTGTATCAATTCAAAATCATGATTATACTTGCGGAACATTGGAAACCATTACACGTTACGTAGGAATGGGTCTGAAAGTCTTTCCTTTGTAGAGAGGAAAATTTAAAGGAGATAGAAGTATCATGCAACCTAGATGATATCCTCGTCCTTTGACCGTATCTCAAAATTATCTGTCATTAAGACCTCATGAAAATTTTAATGTGATGATTAATTAAACCCACCAAACTATCATTTTAATGTGCAGAACGATATTAGTTCTGATAAAATTAGTCAATATTTATTTAACAGCTACTTACCTAATCTCCATTTGACAGTAGGCAGAGGAACTCCAGATGCTGTACAATCAATCGTCAATCCATCGCCTTCTTCAACTATAGTGTCAGTTGGCTCTTTTAACCATATGGGAGGAGCTAAAATATTTAAAGTATTGAATAACAGACTGACTTTGATATAAATAATTTTGATATTGATATACATATTAAACAACAAATATTTTAAATAATTGATGAACACTGAAATAACTTCTTCTAGGAAATAAAGTATTTTCTCTTGTAAACAACTGGTGCAAGAAGAAAAATTTGGGATCTGAAAAAAACATTCAATTTATTAATATTTCCAATAATTTATTAGCTAGATTTCCCTTAACTTTTCTACAAATAAAATAAAAATTCTATTTCTTATTCTTTAAGAAAAATAAGGTGGTTTATTTAGTAATCTTTAATTTATGTAGCCTAATCCATTTTCCCCACTAATTTTAATTACCAAGTTGAAAATTGATTCACTATGATTTATAAGTTTACTTCATATTTATGCGCAGAGAAATTGAATAAAATGAATTTTTTTCTTCATAACATCATTTTTATTTGTAATCGTTTCATGTTAGAGAAAACAACGTCATAACCCAATGTATGCATGAAAAATACATAAGAATTTAAATCACAGTTTTTGTTCTAAATTTAAAAAATAATCATAAATTCTTTAAGAGAAGGTGTTTGAATGTAGCGTGGGATATCTCAGAATTAATATTTCTTTAAATATAATTAAATACTTAATTTCCGGTTTCAAAACCTTTTTTTATAGGAAATATCAAGATTTTATTTAATAAAAATCTAAAAATTGCTTTGAGAGAAATAATTGAATAAGTTGCCCACAAATGAAAAAAAAATGAGATTTTAATTTTATTTTCATTATTATTTTCAATTACAAAATAAAGTTTTTTTTTTTTCTATATTTCTGTTATTTAACTATTTACTCAAGAATTCGTGAGGACTCTATTTACCTGTGACTGTCAAAGCTGCATTAAAACGATCACTTCCATACGAATTCTTTACTATACATGTGTAATTTCCACTACTTTCAGAAGTCACAGCTTCTATGATTAAAAGAGACGTATCCAGTACTGATTGTATTCGAATATTAGACGTTTCTCTTACTATTTCACCATCTTTCATCCATTGAAATTCAAATGGTTTGTCTCCCGATTTTATGGTACATGTTGCGCTTCCTCTCTCACCTTCCTTAAGACCCGGAGGAAAATAAAATGGAGCCACTGCAGGTGATTCTATGAAAATAGAAGGAAACACTTACAGATTATTTGCATTTTACACAAACCATCACATATCTCTAAAAAGAACATATGTAAACATATAATCTAGATATCAAATCGAAGACAATTTTCAATTTTTTTTAAATATTAGAACAATATAGATGTAAGAGAGAATCGAAATGTACTATATGCGAGTATCACATATGTTATTAAGGGCAATAACTAAGTAAAGTAATATATAGAAAGCTCTTAATTATATTTAACGACTTTTTTCTTTATTAATAAATCTTTTGAACTGAACATTTAAAATCAATTTCTGAAATCGAAGTAAAGCTTCATAAAAATAACCATTTTTAACAAAATCTTCATTGTTTCCAGTTGTTTAGTATCATATCATTTTTGTAAATTATTTTATAGCATTAAATAGCGAATTTTGAGGAATAATATACCTTTTCAGCATATTCTGTCAACAAATGAATAAATTATTTTTTATGTTTGAATAAAATAACGACATCTTTGAGTTCAGGAATTAATATTTTACTTAAATCCTTATTGATTTATATATATATATATATATATATATATATATATATATATATATATATATATATATATATATATATATATTTGTGTTTCTTTGCTAAGTACATATGTAGGGGCAAATAGTAATAAAACAAATATGCATAGATACTCAGGATTTCCTAATTGTCATAGCTAATTTCGTAATTATTTTCAGAAAACACTTAATTATACAACTTTTGAAAAAGTGTCATGGAAATAAAGTTTGAATTTGACATGAGTCATAACTTTAGAGAACAACAAAATGAAATAAAAATAAATTACTTTGTTTCTCAAATGGCATTAAACGTCTACTTTAAATGTGATTTATATACTTCAATCTCTTTATTTGAAAACAATGTGAAAAAGCATCAGTTTAAAAATGATTAAGATATATAGATATTTTGACAATCAGTACTACAAAACAACAATTTAAATTTTCTACGGTGTGCATCGATTTCTTTCAAAAAATAGTGTTTACCACAGTTAAATACCTGAGATTTCAATATTTATCTCTTTATAAATTCAATTTAAATTGTATCATATATTTCAGTTTGGAAAACATCTATTATAATAAAAAAAGAATACTTACCGTTAGCGTCACTTAGAGGCATAACGTACAACCATAAAAAAATTAGCATCGTTGATTTTATCATCTTTTCATTAAAAAATCAGTATCCAGTCATTAAATGTGTGTTCAATTTACTTTTTCTCTGAAGGTTAGATGGGTATTAAAATCTCAGAAATTCATAGAACTAACTTTATTCTTAAGAGAATATGTGACGATCGTTCTCTTTATTTGCAACATGGCCGCAAATGAATATACAAAACTAACTACTTGTACAGACAGCGCCACATATCGGATGAAATCGAAAGTGAAAAAATGAAACTTTAATTACAAAAGTATTTTATCATAATTAAAAGTAGTTCTAAATAGCAATTAGAGTAGTTTAATTTTTATTACTCAAAAATACGAAATTTCAAATGTAAATATGCTTACCTTTTTCGAAAAACCACAAAAAAAGGAATCTTCTACGTTCCCATCGGAAAAAGGCAGCTGATAATGTCAAATCACATTTCTTTGATTTATATTGGAATCTGTAATACTATTGTATCAATAAATATGGGAACAATGTACATACAATTTTAAATAAATCAAAGAGACGAAGAAATTCACTTACTTTTTTTCTTTTTAACTTTCCTATCATGTCCTATTATTTAATAGAAAATTTCCTCACGATTGCTAAAAACTTTATAAACATTTATTTTCATAAGAGATATCACAATAGAGATGTTATATTTAATATTGCAAAAATTATTCTTGGAAGATGGCTTAGAAAAATTACTAGAAGTGGAAATCTTTAATACATAGGATTGAAAATAATCCAAATTTGTTACATCATTTTCACATTATTTAAATGGTTAATAAATGTCAATAAACAAGTAATAAACATGTCTGTAATACTCTATTAATAAACATGTCTGTAATACTCTA
>BMAW01127312.1:124791-147148 GCA_019974015.1 Nephila pilipes | reverse complement strand
AAACATGTCTGTAATACTCTATTAATAAACATGTCTGTAATACTCTAATAATATCTGTATCTACAGAAATGAAAGAAAGATGTACAAATACATGTAGAAAAATATTATAATACACTTTAAAAAAATAAAATATTTATCTTATTTATCAAACTATCGATGAAACAACTTTATACAAGAGCTCATTAACAAAAATAATAAAATATCAAAATTAGAGTACATTAATGTTGTTCACAAAGCATTTTTAAATTTCAAACAACACTTGCTTAGCACAATAAAATGTAAAATGACAATACATGTTATGCGTCTGAAAATGCTCACCTCGAACCTTTATAAAAATAGTTTTTGATAAAGGAGTACCAAATTTATTGTCGGCTATACATTTGTAACTGCCTTGTATGGAAGATTCTACTTTAATTAAAGACAGAGCTCCATTAGAAAGAACTTTTACATGGGAATTAGTATCTCCTGTGATAATGGATCTATCTGTATCTGAACCTGAAAACGTCAAATATATAATGAATATTGATATGAATACCAAAGTATGTACAGTAAACATTTGAAGTGTAACATGTTTAAGTGTATATAAGTGTAATATATGACAAGTGTCACGTATGATTGTAACATATTTATATATCTTCACAAATTTGTAAATGATGATAAATAAAAAATTTTATCAAAAAGATAATAATTATAAAGATAATAATAATAATAATAATTTAACCTGAACTAAAAAATCTGAGAAAGCAACAATTTTCATTCCTACATTATTATAAAATACTAAGTATGAATCGTGTTTATCTTATTATGATCTAACATATTTTAAACTTAAATATACATGCATGTGTTCGTAGATATGAAGAAAATAGTGGAAACAGTTTTGAAAAAGAAAAGGATTCCTCAAATTCATCCATTGGTAATATTACACACCACAGGGATGTGATGCGAAGTTAATGTTTGTGGACAATTTGCATCTTCCCAACTAGTCTTTCCATACACAGATAACTCAGTAATAAACAATGAGCCACATATTGAGGGCATTATGTACTATAGTAATCACATTATAAATAGTATTTGGTGAATGAATTTAAATATTTGTGAATTTTAATGAATAAAACTCGCAAATAACCAGGATAGGAAAGAACAAAAAACCTTGAGATGTATATTCTTATCACAGTAACTCCATTACAAAGCCCACATTTCAAATGTTCTTGACCAAAAGTACACTTTTGATTACACACTACGCCTATACAACCACTATTATCAATTTTTTCTTCTTTTTATTAAAGTATATTTGTTGTTAAATCTTCGGTGTAATACTTAATTTAATTTGCATCCTTTAAAAACGATTTTTATATATGTTATGGGTATTTTTCGGATAATATATTCATAAAACTTTCTACCTAATAAATATTTCAGAATTAAAAATATAAGAACATTAAAACATATTTTAATAAGTAATCTTTCACACCCTGTTACATCTTGCAGTTCTTGCTTTTGAGACCTCTGATCAATTAATTATCTAAATATCATTGATACAGTTGAATGTATAAAAAATTGATAAGCATTTAAACTGAATTTCAAAAGAATGATTTAAAATTTATATAAACGTATTTTAATGATAATTTAATTTTACCATCACATCAACAGGATATTTCACTAATTAAATTATGTTATTCACATAATTTTTAGTTTAAATTCCCTTATGAAAAATTCCTTTTCTGAGGAATGTTTTATATAATATTTGTATAATTTATAATGCTTAATTTAGCTACAAATAAAAAAGGTAAATTACTAGTACTTATAATACATGTAGTTCGGCAGTCACTATCTTTCGTCAGATGCTAAGGATTGCCGATATTTCTTTTTTCGTGAAGAAAGAAAAAGATAAATACGATGTATTTTAATATAACTTAAAATACTGTAGTGGTATTTTAAATAATTAACTTCATATATCCTGTTTCTAATTCAAACATTCGTTAAACTTCTCTTATTTCTCAGTATTTTCAATTCTTCTTAATAAATACTTACTCTGTTTCACTTGTATGAATTAGATTCTAGAATTAATGAGTAGTTCCTTTGATTCTTTATTTAATCGCACGTCATCCGTTGACAATTTTTTCTTTAAAATATTCTCTTTTTTTTTAATCTATTTTTCGTACATTTTTCTATAATTGTGTGAGAAATTTTTTTTTACTATTGCTTCGGTTAAAGATACATTTATATTAACTGTAAATTTTGTAAAATATTTTATGATTATGAAATTAGAGCACAAAGTATTTTTTCCCTTAAGGTTCAGCATAAATTATTTTCATTGGTAAGAAAAATAATTATACTCCTAGCATTTTAATTAAAATTTATTTAAAGACGTTAAAATTCGAGTGATCCATAAGAGGCTTGATAGTAAATTTAATGTAGAATGTAACTCATGTACGCTTATTGGTTGATGACCATTGCACTAGGCATTTTATACAAAAGGGTATTATTCTAATAAAGCTTTTTAGTTTTCAAAACCCTGAATATAGTAGAAGAAATAATAAGTGAGCCTATTCAATATGAAGGCGATTGAAAAACATTTTGTGAGCCTTACCTCTGGAAAAAGCTATCTTTTAGCTTTAATTTATCTTTTTAACATAATCGAAGAGGAAGTTTTTAGCACAATTTCTACTACTTTTAATTCCATTTAGATGTACTAATATAAACATACATAAACTTTTATATATCAGGAAATAAAGCAAAGAAATAAAACTTTAAAAGATATATTTTCTAACTATTATAAAATATTTTTATCACTTTTAAGAACTTCTCATATTCATTTTAATTTTATTAATATGTTTGTTATGTGTACAATCACTGTCACAGTATTAATTACTCTGTATGTTGGGATCAAATGAACAAAAATAATTTTCTTCATATCACCTGATGTCCATCGTATTTCAGGCATAGGAACACCATTTGCTTCACAAGAAATCATTGCGTTTTCCCCTTCTTGGATATCTATATCTGTAGGTTCTGTTTTCCATGTTGGTGGAGCTAAAAAATATTTTTAAAAATTAATATATTTGAAACTTTTTTTCTCGTATGAGACAATGAGTTTTTGAAGAAAAATTCTTCTTGTTTGTGCTTTAAATAACTGGAAATATTATCTTATTAAACTTCAATCGCTTCCTATATCATCTATTTTTCTTAAATAACCTCTGTGTCATAGACTTCAAACTTTTGAGATAAATAATATTTAAATATATATTATTAAACCGATAAAATGTTTTAACTCAAATAGATCATAGATTAGAGCTGAATTATACTCTACAGTTTCCTAATAAATCTCGCTGAATAACATAAAATTACCTTGATATGTTAATATATTTCTTAATTTTTTTTACGGCGTTTTAGCTAATTATAGAGATTGTTGAAAGTTTTCAAGTTGGGGAAAATTTTCATGCAGCAATAAGCTTCTATATTAATATGATATTTAATCTTTACATACGTTTAGAGAGCAGTATATTTTAAGGAACTTCCGCCTTCTATTTAATAAATATTCCAATGCTCAGTATGCTTCAATTTTCTTCTTTTCAACTTTTACACGTTTTAAACTTTAACTTTTACACATTTTTAAAATTTTATTTGTGTTGAAATAAAAAGTTATTATTTCATGTACATTTGCTTTTCTCATATACATTTCTAAATTTTGAAACGTCGTTAGTGTACAAAGGATTGCTCTTATTACCAAAAGAATTTATTCTAGTGTTGGAATATTTCTTCACTTAATAAAATTTTCTAGTTTACATTCTATTTTTTAAAATATTAAATGAACAACCATAAAAAAAGAGGGTAGTAAGATAATGGAACTTAATCAGATACTCAAGAAATGTTAAATAAAAGTAGAAAGCATTATTCATAATTTAAGAATATTTTACCCGTAACTGCCAAAGTTGAGGTATAGCGATCACTTCCAAAAGCATTCTTTACAATGCATGTATAATTTCCTGAACTTTCTGAAGTCACGGAAGAAATCGATAGTAGTGATGAATCCATAACAGATTGAATTTTTATACTTTCAATTTCTTTCACATCTTTGCCATCTTTAATCCATGTGAACTCCAGAGGAATGTCTCCAGATCTTACAATACACGCAGCACTTCCACGTTCTCCTTCTCTCAGAGCAGGTGGAAAATTAAATGGTGCTACTACAGGAGCATCTGTAAAATTAAATATTATGACTTTTGAGATATCAATGAAATCAAATTATATGCCTAATTCATATGTTTAAGCTTTTTATGAAAAATATAGTCACAATTTTTCTAATTTTAATAATTTATAATTTATGAGTATTCAGTTAATTACGAAATATATACATAAACAAGACAATTATTTTTATTTCAGGTAATTTAAAAATGTAAAGAGAATAAATAATTATGAATTAGTTTTACCTATTTTGAAGCTATATTTATATTTATGAGCTATTTTATGCGTAACTTAAAATATGTATTGAACATTTTGAGTAAACAAGCAACTTTTTTGAAAATTATATTTCTGGTATGACTATCTGAATATCTCTCACTAATGTGAAATTGTTATAATTTATATAAATTTATAATAATTGGATATAACATATCAAAATCTTCAGATAAAAAATAACGAAAGAATACAAACTTACCACCTGCATGTGAACTTTTTAATATACTTGCTACCATTAAAAAAGCCAACATGTTTGTGTGATACATTTGAATTGTTGTTCCTTTTCTCTTCTTCTTTGGGAATTCAAGAAAAGCATTACATGATGAAAAATTTATCCATGAATAATATTAGTAGCGTTTGTAATTCCATGGTCTGTAAACTGTGACAAATAAATATGGCGATCTTTAGAAAGCCATGCATTGAAAAGAATTAACTTGAACTGACAGCGCCACATATCGGAGAAAAACATAAAAATTATGCTAAAAATAAAACATACATAAATTGGCACAATTATTTTTATTTGTAGGTGTTTGTTCATAATAAAATAAATATTCAAATAATGTCTTTTATATATTTTAATGAAATTTTATCGAATAAGAAAAGAATTATGATTATTGGCTGAATTATACAACTAAAATCGAAGGAGAAAATATTATAATAATTAACACTAAACATGCTCAGCAGCCAATTCAATAATTCAGTGAACATTTAATAAAAAATCTGAAAACACTCTTTATTATATACAGGGTTAATAAAGTTTCACTGGATTTCATCAGTAAATCTTAATAAATAGTTATTAGAAATATTTCAAGAAATCCTAAATATTAAATTTAAGACGTATCATGGAACCAATTATTAGCTTAGCTAAGAAAATACTTAACAAATATTTTAAAAATTTATACTACTAGATATATCATTATGCACTGCATATTCTTGAGTAAATTATGTCTCTTAGTTTAAGCAAACATTAAAACCCAAAGTCTGAATAATTCAATGCGGTTCTTCATAAATGAAAACTCAAATATGTTTTAAAATTTGAAATGTGAGTCTTATGCCCCTCATTCGATCTCAAAATCAAATAATTTATTATCAATTAATCAAATTTATATTTATTGCGTACAGATTGAAAATGAATCAATATCTGTATCTTATTCAAGTATAACAGTATTAAATTATAAATAAAACAAAAGAAATTCCTCATAATTTGAACATAATTTTTAAAATAAATTCCGTATGAAAAAATTCGATAAAAAGTAATTTTACTATTCCATAACTTTATATCTTTGTATAAATCTTACACTTTTAATATTTTCAGTTCGACGGCTCTTACTAAACGTTGCAATCGAAATTTAAAATTTTAAAATTTATTTTGTCATATTTTGAGGATTTGATTTCTTAAAAATTTATTATTTTAAAAAATATATTTACTATCTTCAAAATTCTAACTAATAATATCTGTAACAAAATCAATCAACACAAGCACAGATTTACATTTATAGAATTCATATCATTTTCTTTATCATATAATTTAAAAATAGCTTTAATTGAATTTTTATCAAAACAAATTATAAATTTACAAATATCGCATGTAAAATAACTTTAAAATCTAGAGAGCAAATAAATTTAAAATACCTTACTTACTTATGTTGTCATGTAAAGGAATAGCTTCTTTCTATGTATATAAATTAAATATCTTGCTTCTAAAATTTCTGCAAAAATTCTATAAAGAATTTGTATAGATAATTCGAAATTAATTTTGTTTCATGCAAACAAATTGTCAAAGGAAATTTTTATAAACATACATACTCGTACTTAATTGTAATAAGCATCAATAAAATATATACTGTGTTTTTAGAACATTAACATATCTATTATTTATCTTAAAGGTTAAATTCTCAGAAGTAATTAAAATGTATGAGTATGATCCACCATATTCTGAAAACCTTTAATCAATGATATATTAAATAAACAATGAGTCAAATGTATATAAAATTCATGAATTTAAATTTACTTGACATACTGCACATCATTTTTATTCACATAATATCAATGAAGTACTACTAATTTCACGAATGGATGTAAAAAAGCTTGCTTAGCACACACAAAATATATGAAGAAAAAAAAACTCATTAAATTTTTCCTGTGAATCTTACCCCTCACTTTCACAAATATTGTTTTCAAAAGTGGTTCACCAAAACTATTGTCAGCTATGCATGTGTAGCTACCTTGCATTTCAGCTTCAATTTTATTGAAAGATAAGGCTCCATTAGGAAGAACTTTAATGGCAGAACTGGGGTCATTTAAAAGAAAAGAGCTTTTCTCGATATCACCTAAAAACAATACAAATATACGTGTTTTAAAAAGAATTTTAATACATAAACATATCTGATACTTGCAGTTTAATTTTCTAAGACTATATTACCGGTTTTTAATACCAATTTATTACTTTTAAAAGTAATAATTTCACTTAATTATAACTGTTTAGATTATTTTTTTATATTATCATTTGTCATATTTATGAAAAAGTCATCTATTGAAAAAATAAAATACTTTGCTAATAAATAATTAATTAATTTATATTGAAATATTTTATTTACATATTAATATTTTTTTGATATTTTCTTCAGATTCCTTTAATAAATTTAATACAGGAAGATGAAAATGTCTGTTAAAACTAAAACTATAATTGCTGCCCTTCTACTTCTGTAGAGAAAATTAATATTTAAGTTTAACACTTAAATTTATTTTGAAGCTGCATCAAAATATTGATCATTACATCAAAGTTATTATTACTTTTACTGATAATAATCGTCAAGTAATATTTCACTTTGGTAATTGTTTTTCTTCTAACCGAAACTAATGTGATAAATACTTTATATTTCAAAGTATTCTGAAATACATTTTAACGTCTTTAATTTTGGTACGATTTTATTTCACAAGAAATCTGTAACATAAAACATATTGTAGAAATATTGGAAAAAATAAATGTTTTGAGTGCAAAAGATATTAGTGAATCGTATTTAAAATACATCACCACATCTATTTAACTAAGAATAATTTTGTGTTTACCTCTTCCCCACTTAATTTCTGGTTGAGGAACTCCGATGGCTTCACACTGAATGATTCCATTTTCACCTTCTTGGATATCAATGTCTTTTGGTTCTGTTTTCCATGTAGGTGGAGCTATTTTACAGAAATAAAACGAGTTTTTAATTACTTTCTGGCGTAGAGTGAGGGTTAACTTAAAAAGTCACTTATAATTATATATAAACATATTTAAAGTAACTAAATGATATTTTAAGCAATCTACCTGAGTTATTCATAACTTAGTTAATTAAAGACTCTATGATTTATTTCTTGTTTTAAAGTTTTTATGTGGTTCATTTTTATAGCACGAACTTAATAATTTTAATTTTGTTTAAAATCGTTAATTTCTGATACACTCTTATTATCAAACATGATTTTTACAAATAATTAATAATTTACTTATCACTCACTAATTCTGTAAATCTTTCACGTTATACATCTAAAGGTTTCACTGTACAATCAAACTCCTGTTATATGTCTTCAAGGTTTCATACTTTTAAGCACCTTAATTTCAATAATTATTACTTTTATTGATAATAAGTTTGTAAGGTAAAATTTTATTTTGATTCATTTGTAATTAGAGTTCATAAAACTCTCAAAAGCTAATAAGTCTTACATATCTTTAAATTTATATAGCTTAATTATAACAAAACAATCAAAATAAAATTCCTATCTCTCTATATAGTTGATAGTTTTTAAAAAAAATGTTATTGTCATAAAATAAACAATAAATTAAATTTATATAGGTTGTTTACCTGTTACAGCTAAAACTGAAGTATACCGGTCACTTCCAAAAGCATTTCTGACGATACATGTGTAATTCCCAGAACTCTTTGAAGTTACTGATGATATGACCAAAAAGGAAGAGTCTAAAATTGATTGTGTTTTGATTCCTTCTATATCTTTTACGTCTTGACCATCTTTCAGCCATTGGAACTCAAAGGGAGTATCTCCTGATCTTATTGTACAAATAGCACTACCTCGCTCACCTTCTTTGAGGGCAGATTGGAAAGCAAATGTTGCAACTGTAGGTGGTTCTAAAATCACATGGTATTTCAAAACTTGATTTTAATCGGATGTGTTAATTTGTCAAGGATAAATAGCACTGATTTAAAATAAATGATTTTCATAAATCCAAGACTTAAGAATTCAAAGAAAGATATTCTTCGATAAATTAGCGTTATTAAGCATTTATGAGATAAATCATTATACACCTAGTGTAAATGGAATATAATAACTCTTAATAAAATAAATATAACTCTTAAATATTATTTTTATTGAATAAATAAAAATGAGAAAGCTTATGAAATATTCAAAACCTAATTATAATTTAAAATTAAAAATTTAATAAAACGTACATTTTAATAATAAATTACGTTTCTGGATATATTTTGATAGATTTATTAAGAAATTACAAAGCCCTTTTAGCTTTAGAACTTATATTCGTAACAGAAAACTGCAATAAAAGTATTTACTGAAACTTTCAACGTAATTTTTCTTTTATTTCTCATGTGTTTTCAGCTTATTTACTATCTACATTTTCAGTTCCATATTTGGGTACATTTCAGTAAGCAATATTGTAAGCAATATAATTTAAATGAGTTGATGTAAGATCTTTTAAAAAAAAACATTTTCATTCTAAATTAATATAAATAGTGCTCATTTAAAACATATTCTTCTAAACGTACTTTTAAATTACCTAAATCATATACTTAGGTGCAATCATAAATCAATTCGCATTTATTTAACTAATGTCGATAAAGGTAAAAAAAAATTAGTGATATTTGAAATATCTTAACATGTGTTGAAGAAAATTTTAACTATACTTATAAATTAAATATTTTCGTTAACATTGTTTGAACCACATTGAAAGTACACTCAGATTTTAAGATTACATTATGAAGAAATTTATTAACATCTTAACTTTTACAAGTTTTTTATTGAAAGAAAATATGCAATTTTTGAAAAAACATTTCACAAATATACTTTTTTGCAAAATTTACTATTTAAATAATAATCATATCGGAATATTTTTTCATTGAACAAAGCTGTCATGAAACAAACATTCTTTTTTCTTGTTCTAACATGTTGAAAAATTATCGGGAACATTTCCTTTCGGGAAAAAAAATTCAACAAAATATGAAAATGCCTAAGTAAAATTAAACTAAAAACGTTCATGTAAATTATTGATTCATCAAATTAAATTGATTCATAGGTAAAATGTGTCTCAATTAATAAAATTTAAGTAACATAAACGGTGGAAAAATATATTTCAAACGTACTATATTCTAAAACTCAAAAATATATTTATCTTTTTGTATAATTATATACAATTGTAATAGTATAAAATGACATAGGAGCAAACATGTATGACCTTTAATATAATACATTTTGAAAAAGCAACTTCACACACACACAAATTATTCAACATATAACGCATATTTTAGGAATCAAAATACGAAGTTCTTTGTTCTTACATTTCAAAAAAAGAACAATTCATGTTTTTAAAAAAAGCGGAGAGAGTATCAGTATAAAATAACAAATGATTTATTAATTAAGTTAATTTACTTATATATATATATATATATATAAAGAAAATACTACATTAAATATTTAACTATAAGAGTAATAGATTCATCTAAATAAAGAAATTATTTTTGTTCCAATATCAAACTTTATATTTCTGTGCGTGTAACCTTCCCTCTATTATGTTAAATTTAATTAGAAACTAGAACACATTTTTAAATAATCTCTAATAAAAAAAATGATTCCACCATTAAATCATACCTCCAGCTTGAGTCGAAACAATGAGCGACGCCAGTATGCTTAGTTTTATAATGTAGATCAGAAGCATTTGGAGAAAAAGTAATCTTGTCTTTTTACCAGAGCAAAGTATTTCAAAAGTGAGAAGTCATAAAACTATTTTTCATCCGCAGTTGATAAGCCTCATTGAAAGCTGGGCACCAAAAACTCACAACTTATTAAAAGAAAACATGGCGGCCTGTCGCATCACGTAAACTAAAATACTAAATTATGCACTTTCTAGTCAACAGCGCCACATATCGGGTAAAATTAAAGTAAATGAGTAAGAGTAAAAAATAATCATAGATAAAATATTTAGCTATTATAAATGCTTTTATTATTAATAATAAATAGTTCTGTTTCTAAAAATGTTTACTGAGTAATAGAAATGGTATGCTTTCTAAATTATTACTCTTGATAAATTTCATTTTTATTTTACCATAACAATTTTATTTATTATTATATCTTTTTTCGATGGTCAAAGATTTTCATACCTATGAGTTCACTTAAATTATATGTCCTTTTTATATGTTTTGATAATTAATGATGTTTTTTATATTTTGGAATTAAATAGTGTCTTAATAACACATATAACATGTATAAGATTCAGAGAAATAATTATCACTATTGCTGAAACATTTTTCAGTACGTGATCTGCAATTATAAGTATAAAATGGTTCAAAATCAACGTTTAATTACTTCCTTATATAAAGATGGTTAAATAACTAATTTTATAAAATATGAATTATTACTCAAGACTGCATAATGGTTTAAAGGAAAATGCATACGATTTGTAGATTAATAGAAGTATTTTATTTCTATTAGAAAGTGTTCCCTAAATTTTCATACAGATGCATCAGAAAATATTTTAGGAATAAAAACTTTAAAATAATCTCTTTTGATTTGAAATTTACATTAGTTTAAGAAGGACATTTATCAATTAGATAACATTAACGAAGGAAAAATTAATTTACAAGATCAAATTAATACTCATTATCGTATGTGTAAGGATCAAAAATGAGATATTTAATCTATTAAAGCTAATTTCCTAATTTCATATATAGTAATATATATCAATTCGTGTACAATCACTAAAAATTGCATTATATTTCGCATTCATATCTAAATTTTCTCTATAATTTAATTTTGAGAGGAATAGAAAATAAAATGCTAGAAATTTTTCTACCCACGATTTAATAATGTTAAATAATTTAAAATAATTTTGAGCTTATGCCTTGCATTTTAAATATTATCAAATAATATGGTCGGAAACGGTTAATATACAGTTAAGGCGCGAGTTGGCTTTACACCCGATTTTACTATGGCTTCCTCGATGAGCAATCACTTGTGATATCACTCCTAGATGTTAAGGTGTCGTAATTTTTCTTTTTATGAAATTTAGATTAATCTTTTGTACGGTTGACGTCACGACTTCCTGTTAAACACAAACAGTAAAACTTTTTTTTCTATTTTATATATTTGAATTGCCTTTTCTCGGAAAGGGAAATGTTCCAGTTTGAATTTTTCAAATTTTTGCATTGTCTTGCATATTGTAAAAATATCATACATGACTATAAATTTATGTATATATTTTCTCGAATTGTCCGGTTACTCTGTAATTTAATGCAAATGCTCGCTCGCAGAAAATTCATATCGGTGTTGGAACTTATCGCTTCATTTATTTTAATTCTGTAACTTGTGGTTCATTTAACCCGTGGTTTAGTAACCGTAGATCATGACCACTGTGAGTTTACGAATCAAGACTAGTTGCATGTCTCATCTTTGCTTGAGCAATCTCTGTAAATGTTGTTTCTCTGTTGAAACACGTATAATGGAGGAAAACGAACTTAAATCTTTCCTGTTTTCACTGAAGAAAACGAAAAAAGGGCAAGTTCTCAACGTTTTTCTTCAACTCTCCCCGCCCCTTCCCTCCTTCGAATGGTAACACATCAGAACTCACGAAAAAATTAATACGAAACGAGAAAGTATTATAATACTTATTAGCTTTTTTATTTTGCTTCAAATTTGTAATAATCTTATGTATGGTTCTCAGACATTTTACGATTTTTTTTTTTTGTTGTTGTTCTTAAATAACGTAACCCACCTAATTTAAACTATAAGAAATTTTAGTACCCTCTCTATTAAAATCCTGAATTATTTTATAGAATTCCAGTTTCCTAATTTATTTTATCCTACTAAATTATTTTATAGAATTGCATTTTTTGAGTTCCTGGAGTAGGGATAAACTTTAGTTTTGGAGTTAAAAGTTTATAATAAATAATAGTTAATGTAAAATAATGAGATATCTAAGCCATCTAGGATATATAAATTTCAAAAATAAGGACAAGAAAAATATAATATTTTTGTAAAGGTTTGATGGCGATTACATACAATTTTATTCATTTTAAACATATAATTTATATTTTAAATTCTGTACAAGATGGAATATATATAAAAAAATCAATAAAAATTATATATTTTATAATTTGTTTTATATTTTTAAAACATTACTTTTTATAAATAAAAATTAATATCCCTACTTCTTAAAAATTGAGTAAAATTTAAAACAATAAGAATGAGATACTTTAATTCACCAGTAAAGCAATGTCTGAAAATAATTCATAATTTTTACAAAAGTAGATGATCAAATAAGAGAACGATCTGAGTAAAGATAAATATTTGTTTTTAAAAAAATTAGTATTAAAGTTTTAGATTCCTCTTATGTGACGTAAAAAAAATTGTGTAAATTCAAATTTTAATGCTAAATTCCAGACCTTTTGATTATAAACAGTACAAAAGGAACACTTCAGCCCTATTAATAAGTTGTCTCTTAAAAATAACTGCAAAAAAGCAGAAAAGTCTTTAATTTTATATCTTCTATTTATTGGAAGATTTCAAAAAAGGTGCAAGTAACAAATTTTAAAATAATACTATCAAAAGTCTCTTCCACCATAGTAGATATGCGTACTGTGGAATTTAGTGATTAAACAATCGAAGTTTATTTATCACATTCTACGAATGTTTATTGATAAAATTGTAAAGATTGCTAATATTTTTGTTAATTCAATTGGAATGGTTTTATTTTATTCAACCAATTCTACTACTTTCTGTGAGACATTCCCAAAAGTAATTTATGACGGTAACTGAAGTCAACTGCTTCCTGGAGTTTTATTTATAAGGTTGTTCTTAAACACTTTTGAGATTAGAGACAAGTGAAAATGGCGGAGATTAAATTTGAGATTTAGGAGGTGAACTGAACACGTAATTGCGCTTTCTCTTTCAGTATGGGATGCGAAATTATCTGGGAGTACTTAAAACATGTTTATGAGTTATTGACAGTACTTAAGGTATCCGTACACCTTTAAAACGTCATTTTTGTCAAAATTTTCGATTTTCTAATTTTAACATCAGTTTAAATTTTAAACTTTTTTCTTTCTAATAGTGTTTGAATTTTGCTTATACCTTATTTAGAACTTAAGTTACAGGGATTTGAATTTTACTCGTTAGCTGATTTTTGAAACCGGAAGTACATTTCTGCAGACAGGAAGTTGGAAGAAATGTTTGTTTACATTTTTATTTTTCGAAATATCTTTTATATGTACAATGGTACAAAATAAATAAATTTTAAAACATGAATCTGAATTTTCAGAATGTTTGAAAATACATTTGGCAACAGGTTTTTAAATACATTTTTATCTTGAATCTGGCAAGAAAAGAGAATCGTTATTGTTTGTTTACATCTGTTTTGGTTTCTGTTCTCATTCTTATAAGTTTCTGATTAAGATTGTTTTTATTGTTGAAAAGCTCAATTTTTTTCGTTTAAAATGGGAAATTCAAAAAGGAGAATTAGTGTTAAAAGAAAAAGACAATTTCGTGGTAATGGTTTTACCAAAAATGATAGCAAAAATAGTACTGTAACTGCTAATGCCAGTGCTTCAAAATTGAACCTTTCTGCCATTCTAGATGAAGAAATTGCTGAATATGAAAATAAACCGCTAACCGGCAACAGAATTATTGACATAGAACTCCTTCTATGCTCAATTTTACAACTTTGTTGCCCCAAATGCTTCCACGATGGTTTGCTGTTACATGAAGACTCGAGGTATGGATTGTGCTCAAGTTTTGCAATAAAATGTAAGCATTGTGACTTTTGCACAGGATTTTCCAGCTCGAAGAAAACATTAAACTATCCTGAGATAAATGCAAGATTTGTTTATGCCATGAGACAAATTGGGAAAGGTTTTTCTGCTGCATATAAATTATGTGCAACATTAAATTTACCCAGGCTCAGTAAAACTGCATACACCAATCATGAGAATAAACTTATGTCTGTGATTTCAGAAGTAAGTGAACTGTCGATGCAAAAAGCAGCTAAGGAAGTTTTGAATATTCATTCATCTAAAAATAAATTAGCTGAATGTGGTGTTTCTGTCGATGGAACCAGGCAGCGTAGAGGTTACACTTCTATGAATGGGTGTGTTGCTGCTTTGTCAAACGACACTGGCAAAGTAGTGGACATTGAAATAATGTCATCATATTGTCCGACCTGCAGAAAGCTTTCGAAAATGCCTAAAGGTATTGTATCCGAGACACTTGAAGCAGATCATGTGTGTCGAAGCAATTTTAAAGGTTCCTCATTAAAGATGGAAGCTGTTGGCGCAAACAGGATCTTCAAACGATCAATTGTGAAACGAGGTTTGAAGTATTCACACTATTATGGAGACGGGGATTCTAAAGGCTTCATCAGCGTGAAAGACACATATGGGAAAGATAGCGTAACTAAACTGGAATGCATTGGGCATGTTCAGAAAAGAGTAGGTGCGAGATTGCGCAAACTGAAATCCAAAAATAAAAGTTTATCTGGTAAAGGTAAACTTACCGATTCGTTTATTGACAGATTGCAAAATTACTATGGAATTGCTGTTCGAAGTAATGTAGGCAATCTACTCAAACTTCAACAGAACGTCATTGCGGCCTTGTACCACTGTGCATCGAGTGGCAAGAAACCCATGCATGGACAGTGCCCTATCGGGAAAGATAGCTGGTGTTATTATCAGCGAGCACTGTCATGCGGCAAAAAGCCCAAAGAAAAATATAATGGCTTATCCAATGATGTATTAAATTTAATTAAACCTACATATTTAGAACTGTGTTCTAAAGAACTTCTGTCAAAGTGCCTTCATGGTAAGACACAGAATGCCAATGAATGTTTTAATGGCATAATTTGGCAGAGGGTACCGAAAGAGGTTTTCGTGTGCCTTAAAATTTTAAAATCTGGTGCATTGGATGCTGTTATACAGTTTAATGATGGGTACAAGGGCTGTGTTGAAATTTTAAGGAAATTAAATGTAACGCCTGGTTATTTTACCTTAAAATCTTACAAACACCTTGACAGTTGTCGAATTTTTGATGCTGCACGTCATTCAACACCAAATGTAAAGCAGCGTCGAAAAATACTCAGAGCTCTTAGGAAAAAAAAAAATTAATGTATTAGAAAGCAAAGAAGGTGTTATATATAAATCAGGGGCATTTTAAATATATTTTATTATGTTTATTATTAAAAATTGCAATTGAAAGTTTGTTTTTGATTTTTCTCAAAATGAGTTTTCTTGACATATTTACATATGGCAACGTAGATATCAGAAAAAGTTATGAACCAAATTAATTGAAATTTTGCAAGTGTCTTCCTTATACAATATTTAAGGACCCCTGCCACTTTCATGATTATAAAATTGATATATTTTTAGTAACAAAGGTGTAAATCATGTATTGTTGTAACTTTTTTATGATTTTTCATTGTTATTTGACTCGAAACACAATAAAAATTATTGTAATAAGATTTTCATCATGAAAGTAGTACCAGCCCCAAAAAATGTTATGATGAATAAGATAAAAGTTACAGAATAATGATATTTTTGTTTACTTTTGAGTTATGAGCGTTATTCTAATAATCAATTTATGTACTATTTTCACTATGTTTTTCACTCCAAAATTTTTTTTGATTTAAAAGCAAATTATTAAATGTGTTTTTCATAGTTTTAGGTTATATTTTAGCATAAAAAAGTATTTTTATAACAAATATCATTGTATTTCAAAAAATTTTCTTCGAAGGTGTACGGATACCTTAAAGGAATTTAGTTAAAATTTTCATTTAATTACCATTTCTTCAGCACAAATGGTAAGTAAATTCTGAACAGCTAATTATTTCCTGTTGCCTCTCATACTGAGAGTTTGCTAATCAATTATGTAAAAAAGTTAGTTTTAAGTTTTCTCTGGTGAATGTTTAATTTTTTTTTTTAATTCTTGAGCTACTGGAGTTATTTAATCAACTTAGAAATCTTCTATAAAATATTTCCTAGGGAAACAATAGAGTCTCAACTTTCTCCAATTCCTAAAATTAATGTTTAGTTTAAACAAAACTGATTTCACAGGAGCATGGAAGAAAATCAATTAATTATGATTTAATTTTAAACATTTAATTGAAAAATGAAAAAGCTATTCGCTGTTAATGATTCATGAAAGAAACTACAACCATTCTTAAATGGATGAAAGAAGACTATTCTAATTAAGCTTTAGCCATGTTTTTACATGATTTGAATATAACAAAGGCTTACGTTTTCGTTCCTCTGTTTATTTAATCATCAAACATTAGTTTACTGTTATTTAATATATTCAGTAACAAAGTACAGATTAAATTATAAATTACTTTTATGGCTCTCACCCACACACTCTCACTTATTCAGAATTAAGTAACTTTATTCAAACTAGCAAAGATATATTAATAATTACAAGTTATTCTGATATTTATACTAGGAAATAATTACAATAAAATATTTCGGTTGAACTGATTTACAAGGACAAAAATTTGTGAAATTGGAAAAAAGAATTATCTCAGAAAATGATACATCTTTTTTTCATTGAATGTGTTCATCTATTTTTATAATTATTGTATTTTATATAGCTAAGTTTAATACAAAGTAATATAAGATTATAGTCTCACTTTCATAGTATATGTAACGAATACTTTTTTGCTTAATATTTTATTGAGGCAAAAGAAAAAAAAATATCATTTCATCAAATTAATTCAATCATTAAAAATAAGCAATTATAAGTCTGAAGAAAAATTTAAATATCGTTTACTTTATACTACTTATGATTTTAAATCACAATAAGAGTAAATTTCTATAAATATAACAATCTTAGTTGAATATATACGCTTCTATTTAAATACAAAGATTAACTGACAATAATTAGATATTGACGCAAATAGTTATAATTTATTTTTAATGTATACTGTTATACGAAGAAGAATAGAAATCTTTTCGCTAAATAAAAACTATTTGTGTGTTATTTCAAATATTTTTTTTAAAAATCACTCTTTGAAAAAGAGCTTATTTTAAATGTACAAATATGTTTTTATGAGAAAAATATAAGTTACTTAATTTTAAACAATGAAAAATTACACACAAAGTGAAAAGGAAAAAGTCAGTTTCCCTTAATATACACAGAAAAAGAATGAAATGTCCAATACCTTTGAAAATGAGTTTAATGTTGTAATCGAAAAATGTAATACCAAATTGTAATTCTATAGAGCGACGCATGTACGCATGCACGCACACATACACACACACGCATGCACGCATATATATATATATAATGCATGCTACAACAGTTTACATAAAATTAATTTCATTTCATTTTTTCCATTATTATATAATTTACTCATAACTTATATACATGCTTCTCTTGTACATTTTTAAATGTATTTTTCATTACAAACGTGTGTAGGGGATATTTGGCTGAGAATAACGTAGGGACCATTTTTTCGGGGCATAAACTTTGATGTTCTTTATCGTGCAGAGCTACTCAAAGGATGTTTGTCAACCCTAGCCCTATCACCTACGCTTTATATGTGGCTAGGCATACGACTTTTATCGGTGCATTGCTTACGATGGTCTTGTTTAGATTCTACACGCTCCTTTATTTGTTTCGTCAGGGTGGCGAATCTTTTTAGATATGGGGTGATCTCTGCTACAAAATTATCATTCTGGATAACACTCCTAATGTCATGATCAATGTCATCAGTCGTCCGAAGTTCTCAGTCGAACTGAAGAAAAGCTACTATCTGGTTGGTGGTTTAACTTTTATGGGTATTCATTGTAAAGCGAATAGCTGGAAGCTTCTCGGATCATTTAGTGTAATCATCTCCAACAAGGATTGCAAATCGAGGCTTTAAATCTCGATTTTGCCTTACCACTGGATTAGCTTGTTATGGTAAACTGGAGTGAACATTTGATTTATGTCTAGCAGATAGCACACTTGCTGCATAACTGCACTTACAAATTGTGTTCCATTATCACAGATAATGCGTCTGGTTAGGTCATATCACAAGAAGGCTTTTTCAAGAAGAGTGAGATCACATCATTCTTCTGATGTTGCGTTGGGTAATGCAAAGAGCTCAACCCACTTTGTTGTGTAATCCTCAACAATTAAAATCCACTTTTTACCATCAGAAGTTTCCTGAAAGGAACCAAACAAGCCTATAGCAAGAGTCTCAAAACGTTGACCATACACTGGAGTCTGCAGCAAACCAGATGGTTTCTGATTTGATGGTTTGTACCTGTTGCACTCATTATAATTTTTAACATTGTCCTGAATATACTTTCGCATTCAGTGAAGTAATATCTCTGAGAAATTTGATGGTAAGTTCCATCAACTCTATAACGTCCAGCAGTTGGGGAGTCATGGTACTCTCGAAGAACCCTGTTCCACTCATGAGAGAAGATCATTAGCTGGGCTTTTTCTAATTCGGGAGTCAGGTGAATACCAATATAAGAGTCCTTAATTCATTATATAATCACGTCTAGTCCAGTTGGTATAGTTTTTATCTTCCACGGGATTTTCAAAAGATTCTACAATTTTCTTAATATCTTCATCTTTTAGTTGTTTCTCTCGTATGTCTGCAGTGCTACGACTAAGCATGTTCATAGTCCCACTATATACTTCACAGAACTTTTCCTTATGTACACATATGGGACGGGATAACAAGTCTGCTATGACATTTCCTTTTCCTGGGATATTTTCCATTTTCAGGTTGAATGTCTGGAGTTGTAGCGTCCACCTCGCAAGTCAACCTGAAGGTGATTTTAAGGTCAGAAGCCAATTTAGAGGTTAGTGATCGGATGCTACGGTAATTTCTTAGCCCTAGATGTAACCTCGAAATTTGCTTAGTGCCCAAACAACGGAGAGAGCTTGGTGGAGTGATTTTCTTAGCAGCAGTTAAAAGCTTACTTGCATATTCTATAAAATGCTCTTCCTCACCTTTACCTTGCAAGAGGACAGTCCATATGGCATGGTTACATCCGTGCGAAGAATAGAAGGTTTCGTGGAATGAATCTGTTTCAAAACGGGAGGACTGGTTAGAAATTGTTTCAAAGTTTGAAAAGAATTTTCTTCTTCATCTCCCCAAGACCAAGCTCGACTATTCTTTATGATGTTTCTGAGAGGTCGGGCAATCTCTGAAAAATTAGGAATAAATCTTCTGTACCACGAACAGGTTTACAGGAAGGACTGCAACTGCTTTATATTCTTGGGTGGAAGCATTTCCCTCATAGCAGAGATTTTTCCCGGGTACACTTCCACTCCTGAAGATATTTCACTCTGCCATAAGCAAAATTACATTTACTACGATTTGTATGTAGTTTGTATAGTAAAAGTCTCTCCAATACAGCTTTGAGATCATCAAGAAGTTTTTCAAACGTTTCCGATAGGATTATTATATCATCGAAGTAAGGAAGATTGAGAATGTCGCTGAGACCACTGCGGAACTTCTAAATCAGCCTCTGAAATGTGGCTGGAGCCGTTTTCAAGCCAAATGGCATTCGGAGGTAGAGAAAAATTCCAAATGGATACAGAAATGCTGTTTTTTTTCAGGCAGAAACACAGGTATTCACCTGGTGGTAACCTGATGGTAAATCTATAGATGTCATAAAAAGTGTATAATGCGCTTCATGAAGTAGGTTATCTATTCTAGGTAATGGATAATAGTCAGACACGGCTGAAGCATTAAAACCTGCTTAATTGAT
Source organism: Nephila pilipes (assembly GCA_019974015.1). Classification (NCBI taxonomy): domain Eukaryota; kingdom Metazoa; phylum Arthropoda; class Arachnida; order Araneae; family Nephilidae; genus Nephila; species Nephila pilipes. Next base: position 126,719 of record BMAW01127312.1, on the reverse strand, counting down.
ATTAAGGCGGATTTTACCATTCGCTTTGGGAACGAACACCACAGGCACATCAGATAGGGATTCACATTCTTCTATGATGTTCTGTTCAAGTTGTTTATCAAGCTCTTTCTTAAGTAACTCTTTCTTTGCTGGTGGTAACCTATAGGAAGGCACAGAAACAGGTGGACTGTCTCCGGTGTTGATATGGTGTTCCATGAAGGGAGTGGGCTCTTTCCCTGGTTTAAGGCATCAGACATTTACCTTCGTCATCACGCAGTAAGCATGTATTCTCCTTAAGGTCGGGTCGGTTTGGATTTCTTGAACAATTACTTCTTTAACAAAATCATAAGTTCGATGGGGGTGAGTCATTAAAGATCCATTTGCGGTGTTTCAGGTTCAAAACAATGCCAGCTTTTTGTAAAAGTCCATTCCTAAAAGTGTTGAGTTTCTTTTAGCAAAAGGCAAAGCTATTAGTGGTGTAAGGATGATACGTTCTTCAAGTCTGATAACTACATTGGTTGTATTGATTTCCACCTCGGATTTATGGCCATCAGCAAGGGACATAGTGAGTCGAGTCTGATGAAAGTTGGCTCTCTCTCTCTCTCTGCAAAAGGAGATATAAGGTTTCTCAAGAAATGGAGTGACTAGCTCCATTATTGCAGCATACAGTCCCCCATGTGCCATTTACCGCTAACTTCAGCACCGCGCTTTGAAGAGCATGAATGCAAACTGATGTTTTTAAAATCTGCTGAGTCTTTATTCGCTATTGGTTTGCAATTCAGATGTCTGGGATTGATATTACCTGGCTTACCGCATCCATAACACGATACCGATGGTCTCTCTGATCTGTTATCAGTTTTCAATTTATCACCTCTACGGAAAGATTATGAAGAACCGGCTTTATTTATTTTGTCAAATCTGCTATCACAGGGGCTACTTCTCAGAGCGTAAGGTTTAAAAGTGTGATCTCTTGAATCTCCTCTTCTTTACTGAATGAGTAGTATTTCGAATGCTACAATAGATATCCAATTTGTCTGCCTGTTCAGAAGGTGATACCTACTTAGATTAATCGCCTAAGAATGGTATCTCAGTTCGGGAAGCACACGTCTTTTAATTTGATCAGATATGATTAAATCCTTTAATTGGTTGTAGTTTGCAAATTTCAATTTGTTTAGCCATCCTTCGAAATAGCTTTTTATTTCAAAATAATAATCTTTCCAAGTGCTCTCTTGAACTTTCTTATGTTGACGGAAGAGTTGTCTGAATTTTTCCGCGCAGAGTTTGAATCTCCTCAAAAGCATTTCTTTGACATGTGCATAGTCCTGCGCTTCTTCCGTTTCCATAGCGATGAGTGTAGCTATGTCACTCGGTTAAGCTCCAATTAGATAAGCAACCCATTGGCTATCAGGTACATTTAAAATTTTCTGCTGTTTCTCAAATAGTTTGAGAAATATTGCTATGTCGTCTTTTTTCGAATTAAATCTGGGAATCTGCTTCTTCAATTTTTATTTTGGCTGATCAGAGATGTCAGCGTCATTACCTTCCAGAACTCTATTTTTTTTCAAGTTGTAGTTTCAACTTCTGTCTCTCAAAAGCATTTCAGCTTTTCTTTTTCCTAATCTATCTCCAATTCAGCTTTTCTTCTTTTCTGTCCTGCCTCCAATTCAGCTTTCTTTCCTTCCTGTTCTGGTGTCGTCACTGCTTCTTTATTTTTCTCAAGCCATTCCTCAATCATATTCATGAGTAAATTCTTAATTGAATTTTCTTCATTTTTTTCGTAATTTTAGATCAGTTGTTTCATATCTAAAATTCGTAAATCTTGTGCCACAAAGAGTCCCATTTCCCAAACCAATCTCCACAAATCCACTTTCTTTCCTTTTGTGTGAAAGGCCATTGCTTTCTGTTATTGAGTTCAGTGTGTGATAAAAAGTTTAAAAGTTCTTTTTTTT
>BMAW01127312.1:112633-123580 GCA_019974015.1 Nephila pilipes | reverse complement strand
TTGTTGTACTTCGTTCAGTTACGTATTACTAGAAATTATGAACAGATAGAGATTTTTTTTTTCTTTTGCAAGTTTGGCAATTCTAAACCACTAAAACAGATCTAGTGCATCACAAGTATCATAAGTGACTTATAGGAGTAAGTAAAATGGAACAAATACAAAGTAAAAGAAAAAAAAAAGCAAATTAGACATATGAATAAATTGTTTACAAGTAGCCTCTTTGATAATATTAATATACAATGATCTTATTTCAGACCGTTATAAATTTAAAGTATTATCTAAATATAAATTTTTCAGTGTATCATATATGAAAATAAACCAGGCATGTGCTTAATAATTCTAGATTTTTGAAAGAATAAGAAATTGAGCTTGAGAGGATACCAAAAACTTTATTCTATATGACTTGTAGTGTAAATTTCGTAAAGAAATCAGTTGTAAAAAGGTGTTTTAAAAGATTGAAAGGTAATAAAGCATTGAAGATAAATTACGCTTTTTTTAAAAAAAAAAAAATTCGTGGGATTAGAGTATAGTATATTGGAATACTATTTTAAACACTATAACATGCTTTAAAAGGACAAATTAAACAATTCTTCTACACCCATATATATATATATATATATATATATATATATATATATATATATATATATATATATATATATATATATATATATATATGTGTGTGTGTGTGTGTGTGTGTGTGTGTGTAGGTGTATTGTAACATTCCCCTGACTTTGACTTTACCTTTGCTGGGATTGCTAATGCCACCTGTGGTGACGTTGAAAAGAGACTTCTTCCCTTCCTCTAATTGTTGTTGTAGAGCGATGTCTTCTATATATTTCCTAATATAAGTATTCTTGTCATGTGTCTGTGTATTGTGAACCAAAAGAAATATGGGGTTTTAATCAACTGAGTGATATCTTCATTTCAAATGCTGAGAAAATGCATTTCATTCACGCATGCGACATTACAGATTGGCACCCGAAATTAGAGTGGCGGATTTATCATAGCATAAGCACTTTTTACTTATTGGTTCAAGATACTTAGAATGGACCACCTACATTATTTTGAATTACCATAATTAAAATAAATTTATGATTCTTTGAGATATACCGTCCCACAAAGGCAGTATTTCTATTTCAAGGAAACCATTCTTGTATGATTAATCACGAATCAGTATATCTTGGTTTTTGAAATCAAGATATACTCTCTAAGTGAGCAGTTCCAATGTTCTAAATGGAATTCCTCTTCATATAATTCTGTAATGTCAAGAACATTCTTAATACAAATTGAAATCATTATCTCTTACTTCATTGATATAGGGGTCTGTATTTGTATCTTTATTTAAGTGAAACTTATTTTATTAGTTTTTCCTTTTTCTGGGTTTCATTGTTTTCTCCTTTTTTTCTTCTCTAAGTTATTCTCACTCAAGTAAAGTTAGATCAGTCATGAAACGTCGTCTGTGTTTACTGTTAAGGTAAATGGAAAAACTTACTATTTTTACTTTCCAGTTGATGACAACGACTATGCGCGAGCAAATATAAATAGTGGATATAAAGTGTTGCTCATCACACCTACACCGCACACACACACACGCACACACGCACACGCACGCACACCGCACACACACACCTGCACGCACACCGCACACACACACTCAGAGCAGTGTGTAAGTTGTGTTCATTGGATGCTCCTGATTCAGTTTTATAACTCACGTTTCAACGATGTTTTCTGTGTTTTGATTTTTGAACTGATTAAGGTTGGAAGATATTTTTTTTTTTTTTAAAAAAAAAAAATCTCTATCTGTTCATAATTTCTTCAAAATAGTTTCGGTACATTTGAATATTTCAAAGCAAAATATTATTAATACTTAACAGCACCATTTGAATACAAAAACAGAAAGCTTGTCACCAGAAAACACTAGAGGGCAGCACCAGTCTGGCACCGCTGATACTGCTACTTTTAATACAATTCACACAAGCTGAAGACGGTTTATATTAAAACTGTACCTTTCTTGGGAAGTTCTGATGGAAGTCAAATCAATCTTCGTTACAAAACATAAGATTTTCATTATAGATGTTCCATTTGTCAGGTAGTTACTTCAATTGATAAAATTTTTATTTTACTGTCAGTTTCTTATTTTATTTTACCTTTGATTAACATTTATACACATTTTCTACGGGTTTTCTAATTATAGGTAAATGATATACATGTTTTTATTTCGCATTAATAACCGGCTATACAATTGTTTCGATGATTGAGATTATTTTAGGCTTCCAATTTTTATTAAACTTCGGAAGATTCTCTAATATATTGAAGTCATTCATATTCGAAGTATTTTCCCAGTTTTTCGAACAATGGTATATTGAATTAATGTGAGATGGGAGGGGGAATATTGGGAGAGGGGGGAAAGGAAAATGCTTTAGGAAGTAAATTTTTCTGAGTAGGTTATATTCAATGCATGTGTGCACAAAAATATTATTCTAGATTTTCGAGAAAAAGGAGCTAAAATTTGGGGTAAGAACATGAACTTCCGACATGGAATTGGGAGTAGGAAGTTTACATTTTCTCTGCTATTTGAAGCCTTTATTTTGGAGTGTACATTGAAATTTAGAAGACCTTAGTAAATTACATTTATTTTAGCCGAAATACAGTTGATTCAGGGTTCCTTTAAGTAATAAATATGAGTCCTGCATAAAGAAACAAACACAGTGCTGGTTTCAAATGCAAAGTCATTTACGTAATTGCAAGGTTGTTTGGGGTTGGTGAAAGTTTCATGCATCAAAGAAAGAAACATAAAATCACAATAATTAATAATTTAGAATTTATGCTGAATTTAATTAATATGATGTGAAATGAACAAAAACAAGTCACGAAACCTCTCACTCCTCCGCAGTTCTTTCCTGCTTAGCGGGCAGTACAAAATTTGACCCATGGCTATTTGTAAAAAAAAAAATGATGTAGAAATGTAATTTGAGAAATGGTGATCTTCACAAGAATAGATGTATGGACGTGTATAATTAGGAATAAGAAATAGTTAACAAAAGCGTCGTGCCGTAAAGAATCCAGGTAGTCTCTTAGTTTGGAGTACTTACAGATCTGTTACGGAATAATGCGGAGAAATCGATGAAAGAATGCAACACAGACATATGGCAGTTATTCTAGTTGAATCAACGCTATTAGTTCAGCTTATAGATGTAAGTATTGATAAGCCACTACTCGATGACGAGCCTGAAGATATAGTGGAAGATGAATATGATGAAATTTTATGTTATCCGATAACGTAATTTTTTTAATTTCATAAATAATAAAAAAAATTAAGTTATTTCATTTAAATAAGCAGCTCATATATAAACGCAAAAATCTAATTTCTTATGTTCATCTTTTCCACATTTTTAAACCTATCATTTTAATATCCGGCGTATAACGCGCACTCGTAAATTTCGATCTTATTTTTTTGTTTTCGAAGATCGCGTTATACACCTGAATATATATATATATATATATATATATATATATATATATATACAAATCACCAAGTACTGCTTTCTGAAAAGAAGATAGTTAAGATCAGCGCAATAGACATGTATCAGAAAGAAAAAAAACATTGAACTAATAATGGTTTCCAAAATATTAACTACTTCAATCTAAGTTTCAAAAGCCCATTAAATTTGGGAGACCAGGTTTTAAATCCCTATTCACTCGAAAGTTGTTGTACACTAATGTGTGGCTAAAAATTTTCATTAGAATGTAGCATAGAAATTTAGTGAGAAAGGTAATAATTTATGTGACCTTTTGCAATTTGACCCGGTCAGAAATTAAAGAAGTCCACCTCTAATAATCAGTAATGCTGAATTAATTCAAAATTAAATACTGTTGTTTAATGGAAATTCTATAATTAACTGCATTAATAACTGGAAAGCTAGGGGCTCAAAACAAAATTTTACCAAACATGTTAATTTCGAATACTGATTGTTACATTTACGCTAATCCTTCAGCCCAAGTGTAGTTGAAAAGTTTGAAAAAAGAAATACCAGCATAACTTTTATCCACTTAGTCTACACTTAATTTAAAATTATAAAGGCCTTTGTTAACAATTCCTTGCACAAATCTGACGTGTAAATAAAATTTAACTTACATCGCAAAATATTCCTGCATTTTTAAGGAAATTATAACACGCCTGACGTTTCTGGATTCGTACTTCTGATCTGTAGGTAATTGAAGACAGAGGACAAAATATAAACCATTCCATCATTCATATGATTTTTTTAAAAATTATTAGCTTTTTGTCCAAGCATTACTGGGCTGCGATAACCTAGTGGTCAAGGTCGGGGATTCGCGGCTGGTAGATTTTGTCAAATCGGGGGTTCGAACCTTGAGGCCACAAAGACCCACCACGTAGCCGGGGCTGATGCACGTTAAATCTGTCAAGGCTCAAAGTCCTCCCCGTGACGTGGTGTGGAAGTTAGGAGAAGAGGTACCAACTAAGATATTGTCCTCGTTACTTGACCGAGGTTTAAAATTACTTGGTCTATAGCAATAGCCCACGCGTTGATTCTAGTGCGACGTTAATAAAACCAAACCAAATCAAAGTAATACCGATTTTTTAATTTTCAATGAATCACTGAATTAAAAGATTTTTTAACATTGATTTTACGGAGAAAATAACAAATACGAGTATTTACCTATAATTAAACAAAAATAGCATAAAAAATACTGAATATAGCTTTAAAATACTGAATTTTAATAGATACGTACTATATTATATATTATATTACTAATACTCGCAGATACATACATATTGATAAGGATGATGTTGTGTTTCTTTTCTACAAGTTTTAGAATATTAAGTGTTTGAAACTTGAATTTTCAACTTAGATTCCGCATTTTTTATCAATTTTTAAACGAGAAGTTACACAAAAAAAATGGTTTTTTTAAAAAAAAGAATAAAAATATTCAAAGCTTTTTTGAATAATTCAAGAAAATATTCCAGTAAATGAGCCCGGGATTCTGTTTTGTTCTACTCTTTCTCAATAATTTCAAAGATCCATCCATGGAAATTTCTAACAGCTGTTCTTCTCTTAAAAAGGAATTCTTAATCATTGTTATAACTTTAAAACATATTTGCAATTCAGTTATTATTTCCATTAGAGACCAGAAATTACTTACAGGTACTAAATGATAATCATGGAGTCTTCGTCATATATTTGTTCTTCATTAGAATCAAGTAAAGCTTTTATGTGAAGAAATGTCTCAAAAAGTTTACTCCAACATTGGGCGTTGTTATCACAATTCTATAATATTAATTATTTCGCTTTTATTTTCACATTAACATTACTTAATAACTGTATACATAACCTGAGAATTAAGATTCAATCCACTTAAACAAGCGAAAATGTTTGACAAATATATTTAATTAATTACTCAGTAAAATGAATTCAATCAATCGTTCGACTGAAATACCCACTCGGACAGAAAGAATGGTATCTAGTCTCTTGGTTCTCAGATACAGGACAAATCTTTGTCTCCATATAGCCAGAGAAACTCATCAAAGGTTTATAATATTTAGTACTCATTTATTTACAAAGTCCAAAGAAACGGGAATGAGATATTTACTTTTGGTGAAATACTATTTATAATCAGATTACTTAGAATTTATTTTCCTTTTTCTGGAATCTTACTAGCAACAAAAGCTGTAAAAAAAGCAATAATCATTCAAAATTGCCTAAAGAGAGATTTCTTTAACTCGGTCTCTAAATTAACAAATGTATCCAATCTCTGATTTAATTCTATGTCTACTTATATACCTATATATTTCCTTCAAATAATATTATAAAAGGTAAGAGAAAGAATTCTTTTAAACTATATAATATAATAATAATAATGCGAATCAATATTGATACTCAAAAGAAACTTTTAATTATGTTCCTATAGCGCAAAATTCTAATGTAGCACAACATTGGTCAGTATTGTTGATTTGTTATGACTGTCTTTTCATCAAAATATAGAGAAAAACGAGGAAATAAGAGCATTTTGTGATAATTACTTTACTGCGTTTTTCATTGAAGTCTATGTTTTCTAAATATTTTAAGCCATTTTCCATTCAGCTGAGATTTTCAGTGAAGTCTGCAAAGAACGTGTCTTTTTCTACTGGAATTTCGCTTGATGTGTCTGATACTTTAACCATATTTTTCTTCCGCTTCTCAACGAACTCATCGATTATCAAATCCTATGTTATTATGTGAATCCGATAGCTCATTGTCATTACCGTTGACTTCCAAATTTAACTTCCTGTCAATGTTAATAACTTTTTTATCACATACTTTTTTTTTATCCCAGCATACAGTTTTGGAGTTGTTTCCATCTCGTTTTCGAAAAAAAGTAAAAAAACAAACAAACCTACAAAGTTATTTCCAAGCACCATTTTTTATTTATTTATTTATTTGAAATTTCATCCCAAAGTCTTTTAATGAATCTTATGACATCTGAGATAGTTAATTGTTTCCAAAAAAGCAAGCAAGAGAGATCTCTCAGTTTTACCTTATAACTTCACTAATATGTGCTAACGAATGCAGTAAATTTTAAATGTTTTGATGACTCCCTGATCCGTCTAATGTAACACGGTAGTTGTGTTGGCAGGCAAGAGCACAACTTTTTCATGTGGGTAAAAAATCTATTAAGGTGATAGGAGGGTAAATGGTACTCAAAAGAAACTTTTACCCTCAATAAGTCAATAAGAAACGTTATTTAAAAGGAATTTGATGACTTAGGGTATGAAGTGTTGACCAAACCAGTCCTCAAAAAACGGAAGCTTCCCCCCTCCCAAGCTTAATGATTTTACTTTCAAATTACTGGTAAATTAATTTCAAATATATTTTTAAAACTTATGGGTTTTCGCAGTGATACATTAAGTGAGGTATTAACTTACAGTCTCAAAAACTGCATTTCCGCTAACTATCATTGTCAATTGGTTCTTAGAATTGATTGATTGATAGATTTTATTAACGTCAAACTGGAACCAACACGAGGGCGACTGAACTAGGAAATTCGAACCTCGGTCAAGTGACGAGGACCACACCTGATCTGGCACCTATTTCTCCTAACTTCCACACCACACCAACGGGAGGACTTTGAGTCCCAACAGATTTAATCTGCATCAACCGCGGCTACATGGCGGCTATTTAGTGGCATCAAGGCTCGAAATCACGACATCCGCCGGCCGCAAGTTCATGACCACTAGACTACCGCGGCCACTGGTCCTTTGAAACTTTAAAATCTGTGTTAAAGGTTCTATGTAAAGCTTATTTGTGAAGTTATATATCATAACTCCTTCCCTCGCTCTCAGATCTCTAAAATAAAAAAGGGTTTTATTTAACATTCACTTTCTTGATTACAAGAGGAAGCCGAGAGATATCGTTCCACTGACTTCAGCGTGGCTGTTCTTCAAATCCATTATTATATTTCAAACATTTTTCTTTAATTCCTCACCAGGTATACATTATAGAGACACATCACCAGACATCACTCTCCCCCATCCAGTGTTGTGATTGTTTAATGTTAACATCTCATTGAGAAGCAACACGAGGACTATTGGCGATGGACCTCGCAATTTTGAACCTCGGTCAAGTGAAGAGTACAATATCTGAGCTGGCACCTTCTATTCCAAACTTCCACATCACGCCAATAGGGTGTCTTGGGACTCATACCAGATTTAACAAGCATCCGCCCTGCTGATGGGATGGGTCTTTAGTGGAAAGAAGGCTCGAATCTACGACTCGACGAAATGAACACCGGCTACGTGTCCACGATCATGGCCACTATACGCCGTAGTTAGGATAAGCAACCGCGAGTTTATTTATAATTTTCAAGTGACTCGCAAAAAATGTTTTGAATTTTGAAAGTCAGTTGAAAAACTTACCCTGTTCGTTCAAATGATGAAGTTTCATACCTTACCAAACTGATTCAAATCGTTTTTCAGTTTAATTAGATGTAGGAAAAATCTCACCAAATTAATAATCATCTTCAAGGATTATGGCAACAGCCATGGAACGGAAATAATATTTCTAATTCCGTTTGCGTTCACGTGCTTCATATTTCTGACAAACAGTTTAACTTCATAAGAAGGCGGTAAAACACTTTGAATAGTTATGCCAGGACCCATCTAACTCGGTTAACTTAAATCTTATTAGTTGAATCTGGAATTAAGAGTATTATTTATTTTCTAACGTCAAGGTTTAGAACTAATGATCTTCTGGAAAAATAATCTCTATATATTTTTTTATCTGTACAGAGCCATCAAAGATGAATTTTCAGCCGCTTGCTCCATTCCGATTTTCATTTCTTGAAAGTATTCAAATACTGATTTTCAGACGCTGAATAGTAAGTGAATTTCTCCATCTTATGTAGATTTAAAAGATGTCATTGGTAGTCAAGGTTCCCTGTCATAGAATAATGTGAAAGATTATTATAGTCATCGAATTAGGAACCTCGCGATAAGCAAATAGCAAAAATGGAATTTAACGATCCCAATTTTTCAGATCTTCTTGCATTACGTGATGCAGCGTCTTTTTAAATTATATATAATCGAACCATTATATATTTCTGGCATAATATCCGGAACAAAAAAAAAATTAAGAAATTGAGCCAATTCTGGTACAAAATTCTTCTGTTAGGGAGGATGCGAAACTCATTATTTTGATCGCTGACAATAATACTCGATATTCTTGTGCGAGGGAAAAATTGAAGAAGGGCCATGCACTTGGACTCTGAAGAATTAGATCAGAGAAGAATGACTTCAGGCCATCGTTTATAGGATCTATTTATGCCCAAAACTAGAAGGTGAGTTAATTGGTCCTATCATGTTAGCGTTCACAACTTCAAAAACCGTCGTAAGATTCAGAATTGAAGTTATAGGTACCCTATCACAAATTCTGTCTATTTTACGGAGTTGGCAACTTGTTCGTGTCTGGACAAACTGCATAACATCTTTAGTCATATTTGGTCAATAAAAACTATGTTTAATACTTTCTTTTGTTTTCTTAACTCCTAGATGTCTTTCGGAACCCGATTCATGAGCTAATGTTATAAATTGTTTGCGCCTGTATAGTTGCAAAACCGAGTTACTGTTTTAAGAACTTTATCGTTATGATAAATTATTTTATGTGTCGTTATAAAATTACCTTTATATACTTGTGAATCTCTATTCACTTTTTTAATAACGGCGTTTCTTCCACTCAGTTCTTAATTTCATCACATACAGATATAGAATTTAATCTTTTACATCTGCAATATGTATACTGTCCGAATTTTGACTAAACCTTTCTAATTTCCTAATTTTATTTAAACACACTCAGTACTCTACTTTACTTCTATTCATAAGCATACATTTTACCTTTCCCCAGTTTCCATACTTTCTTCCGGTAGTCATCCCGAGAAATTTGTTTTCTTATCCGTAAAAGATCGCAAAACGTCGTAACTTTCTTTCTTATCTTTGTTCGTAGAACAAAAAGAATCATTAATCATTGGGGGGGGGGGGGACCACAATCCAATTTCTCAGTGAAAGCAGTTAATACTTCCATCGGATGATTTATTCGGATTATTATCCCCTCAAACAATCAAAACTTCCTTTCATACAACTTCAACCATTTCTCTAAATGCTAATGCCATCGTGATCTTTCTATTAGTTAGTGCGCGAGATCATTATTCGAAAACAATTTCGAAATTAAAACAGCTAACACTGCAACTGCTGTAAGATTGAAATTATTTGAATCCATTTTTACAATTATCATGCTATCTTCCTCTCTCTCTTTTTACTTTATTGCTATACATTTTATCACAATACCTAGCTAAATGACTTGTTCTATAAATAAATCATTCTAAATTAGTACCACTTTTATTTTTCTGCTTAGAATTGTGCGCATCGCGCCTCATATGCGGGGGTATATAATTTAATGAAGCGAGTTATGTTGACTCAGACAGTTTTTATGAAAATAGGTTTGTTATTCCATCAATGATTTTCCCTCAGCAATATTAAACGTATCGCATTCGTTATAGGCATATAGTTAGGGCTGAATGTTAAATTGGGCTGAAGAGTTTATTGGAAGGGTATATGGGAAGGTGAAATACAATATATTTAAAATAACTTAAATCTATTTATATTTAACTTCCAGAATATTCTAGAACTATCTAACTGGAAGTAATCCATGTTTATCTTTAAAGCAAATATAGAGATAACAAAAGGGAAAATGGATCTGCGGTTTGAGGCAATGAACTCCCTATGGGCAGAACGCTCATTTTCAGTAGAGCGATAGATGAATATTTCTTCGACTTTGTGCTCTAAAAGTAGTAATACGTCATTAAACAAAGAAAAGTATATTTATTCTTTATCAGAAACCCAAGAAATAATAAACTTTTTTGTAATTTCAAAAAAAAAAAAAAAAAAAAAGAATTTCAGAATGAATTCAGAAAAAAAAGTGAATTCAGAATTGAAAGATATATAAGCAATTAGAATTGGCCTCCAAGAAATAAACTTAACAACCAAAAATTGTACCAATATCCACCAGTACAACATATTAAAAAACAATCATTTTACTCAAAACGCTAGTGGGAGTGTCACTTTATCAACATTTCATCTCATCGCTCAAATTAGTCTATAACCTATGCTTCAGATTATTCCTGGCAGTTCAGTTGGAAATTTAATAACAATATGTAATTTATACTTCCCTTTAAATACTCCCATTGACATCCCGCACATTAATAACTTCATTAATCAGCTCCATATGCCTTTCATAATAATCGGTTACTAAATGGCCAAAGCATTTTTTGGGCAATAAGAAAACCCAGGAGGAACATAAATAGTAGAGGTCATTTCAGACAATAATCTGTGTCTTTTAAGCAATAACGGTATGATTTACTCTGGTGTTCAAAATTCAGAGAATTTTCCGGTTT
>BMAW01127312.1:58530-109633 GCA_019974015.1 Nephila pilipes | reverse complement strand
GGGATATTAGTCTTACTACTAGACATTTGGACATTTAATGATGATTTTTCTTTCCATGAACTAGAAAACGCTCTTTCTTAAGCTCATAAGTTTTCTCCATAGTCTAATTAAATCATATATAACATCATTAAACATTTATCGGAGAATTCATTACATAATCTTTTAAGAGTTTTAACAGAATCTGGAAAAAACATAGCTTTCATCAGTCTTGGATATATGCAGTCATTATTCCCATTTTAAAACTTCGCAAAGATCTGAGAGATTCATCGAATTATCGACCTATAACCCTAACAAGTTGTTTGAGTAATGACCAGTAAAAATGGTGAACACCAAGCTTAAGTACGTTTTAAAGCAAAATGCTGTTTTTCACCATTTCAAAGCGACTTTCAACTAATGCGGACATTGATAAGAGATTTCTTCATACAGAATATACAACTTGTTTCTGTATTATCTGTACTGAAAAGGCATATGATTGCACTTGAAGATACGGAATTCTCCGATATTTGTAGATTATGGATTAAAGAATAACCTGACAATTTTTATTCAAAGCATTTTAGAGCATAGATACTTTAATGTTAAAGTGAGCTCGACTTCATCGAATGTTTTTTCTCAAGAAAGATTGTCTCAAGGAAGTGTTTTGAATGTAACACTCTTCATTAAAAAAAAAAAAGAAATAACATCATTTCAAGCCTTCCACTTACTTTGGAAGCTTTTCTTTATCTTGACGACCCGCAAATTTCATGTTTGGGGAAAGAAATGAAATGTATTGAAAGACAACTTCAACAAGCTGTTAATAATATAATAAACTGGACAAATGAAAATTTCTGCTTCTCTTTAGCAAAAACAGAGTGTGTCTTCAAGCTATAAGGACTTTATTCTGATCCAGAATTTATTGTAACTATGTTTTAAGTATAACAGTGGAGGAGATTAAACTTTTAGGACTTATATTTGACAAAAAAAAAATAACGATTTGCTCCCACATCTTTTAGCTTAGCAAACGATATGAAAAATTAATGAATAATATAAAAGTTATAGCACATACTTCATAGTGTTCTGATTGCACTTGTTTATTACATTTATACCACGCACTCATATGATCAAAATTATATTATGGCTGCATAGTATACGATTCAGCTAAAAATTATTTGGGAAACGTTTCAAACCCTGTAGCACTACGATTTTGTTCCGGAGCAGTCCGTACATCATCAATCAAAAGTTTATACGTAGACTGTTCTGAACCTTCCTTAGACTTAAAGACATATCTTTTGTTTCTTTAGAATCTTTTTAGAACTTCTTCGTATTCAAAGATTTTCTTAAACAAAAGTTTATTTTTAGACAAATTATATCGTGAAAAAAAAAGTTTTCATTCCTCCATTTCGTAGAAGAGTACAAATCTTAATAGAGGGCTGTGGATTATCTATTGTTTCTGTCGTGAAAGAAAACGAGGACTCTACCCTCGTATGAACACAGTTTTGATTTTGTTAATCATTTAAAAAAAATTTAAATAAACCAGACATTACTCAAAATATTGTTATTCAAATTTTTAATGATTTTGCAGAACAAAATCTATCAGATTCTTGAAAACGTTACGTCATGAGAACAGTTAAATAAGGATATCTAAATACCATCAAATATTTTCTTTGAAAATTTTTTGTATGAGTGATTTCGCTCTTACTGAACCATGAGAGCCTAAAAGATTTTCCTAATTCAGTTTTTCATTTTCTTTAAAGCAGTGGTTTTCATCTTGCTTCAAAATTGATTTCTCAGCAACATCGACTTCCTCAACATCCAGATCATCCAGTTTTCTACTAATTTTATCTTACAATTCATATAAAGTAGAAAAATCTAAGCCGTAATCTTTAATAGCTTTTTGTTCGAGGATATTACGGGAAATTATTTCTACAGCTCTGTTGTAATGATGGCAGACACAGCAGATTTTCGTTTCTAAATATTAATAACGTTTATGCAGAAGGTCAGTCATCTACAGGTTGCCAATGGGACAATTGGCAGTAGTGGAATAGAAATCTGTTTTAGAAGAATAACCCTGTTCCTGGCTAAGATTAACTTACAAGGTGATTCATCAGTTGATTGAACTCTTAAAATTATGCAAATTGGGAAGTCTGTTTGCTTGTATCATATAAAACGTGGATTGATAATTTCATTTTTCCTAAAACATCTTTCAGAGATATTTAGGAATTCCCAGAATATTTAAAAATTTATCTAAATTTTATATTTTTTATATAAAATAAAAATAATTTTTTTGTTTCAAATTGCTCCTTCCATCTATTGAATTTTTTAATCATCAATTGAGAAAATTCTGCATCCCATGACACACATATTTCCTGTAATGCAATAAAATTATAATAAAATTAAGCAATTGCATCCATTGCAATAAAACTGTGTGCTGCTCTAAAGTGATCGAGCACAAAAATCAGATTGCATCAAATATTCGATGCACAGCGGAAACATTTTTTTCTTTTAACGATTGATCATTTTACACCGTTCCTCAAATATCTCGTATTTAGAGATAATATGTCAGCTGGAAAATTTCAGTGCTGTCCAAAACCGGAACCTTGTTAATACTCTATCTCATCGTCTTCTGACTTTGATTCCGCGAGAGAGTGCTCCCATCCTCTAATTTCGAATTTAGCAGAATTTGTGATTTAAAAATAAATATTTAATGAGAGAGAGATCTCTATAATTGACATTGTAGACACATATAACGACGAAAAAGAGAAAATTCAAAAGCTTCAGTGCTATTTTCGAGAGATGTTCCTCAATATTTTTAAATGAAATTCCAAGATTGTACCCTGCAGAAAGGGGGTAGAAGATATTCCAAACATCTCCCTCTTGAAATGTAAAATCCTAAGATATTCTATTTCTCTATCTTTCCAAAGAAACCGAAGATAGGGCTTTCTTGAAGTCTTATTTGAGCAAATGCGTTTTTTATATCTGCAGTAACCACGAATTTCACGATACGGAAATGATTTATGATTGATAGGATGAGCTCCGTAAAAATAAATGCATTCTCCAGATAGTTATTCAAAGAGCGTGAGTTTTCTCTAGTTGAATAAAAAAAAAGATGTCAATACTTTATGTAATTAATTAATGTTCATCAAACATAATTGTATATTAAGCAAAATCATACGAATTTACAAATTATAAACACTAAAAACTACGTTTTAAATTTTTTTATTAAAACTAAAAAAAATGCACAATCACTACAGAATTAATAGAAATAAACTTAATAGAAGATTAGATGTAATTCCTAACCTTTTTATAGTTCCAATGAAAGTTAGTAATACCAATTCCTGTTCTTGGATAATAAAGTTCGTTCTTGAGTTGAGATTTTATTCTGGAGTCTATTTGGCTTTCATTCTATGCGACATTTTTGGTGGAGACGTGGGGATATCCGACGCGTGGCCACATAGCAGCTGTGTAGAAGTCTACCCCTGCAAGGTCTCCTGCCAGAATGAAAGTCAACAACGGAATAAAATCTCAACTCGAGAATGAACTTTATAATACAAGAACGGAAATTAGTATTAATACCTTTCACAGGAGCTATATTAAAAAGATTAGAATTAAACATTAATATAAATTTACTACAACTGAAGATAATAAGAAGCAAAGCAAGACAACAGGAAGAGGAAAATCTATCTCGAATGCCCAGCTTTGTGAAAGGCTTATATATATATACATATGTAAAGAGGACACAATTCGTTCTCCAGCTCGCAGCTTCTGTCGACAAGGGTCGAAAGCAAACCTAGGATGCATGTATATAGATTTAAGACGCAAGAGCTCAATTCTAACACCTGCGCCATTAACAGGAAATGAGTATCGCTACATTTCCTCCCTTTTTTAGACAGAAGCATATCACCGCATAAATCTGGTCTGACTCTGTGTCTCCTCAAAAATTTAGGCATCTCCTCAATTTGTTTATTTAGATCTAGATAATGTTTTAACCTTAGAACTAGGACGACATCTTTGAACTTCGTCGTCTACAGTTTTCATCCATAATTTCCACTTTCACATGTGACATCAGATAAACGTCGAGTGATTCGATACGGTCCAAAATTAAGCTTTAAGAGCTTCTCGGACTTAAGAGCTTCTGTCCAACTTTTCGTATTGGTGTAAACACCCAAACTAAATCCCATATCTTGTAGATGACTGGTCTATGCCTATCATCATATCAACGTTTGTCATCTGCCTATGCTTTGAGAATGGGGAGTTTTATCAATTGTCTAGCTTCTTCAACCCTGGTGATAAAATGTTGCACATAATTACCGTAAGTTTCAGTATTGGTTTGGAAAATTACCTCAAAAGGCGTCTCTATTTGTCTTCCATGAATAAGAAAAAAAATGGATTGAATCCCGTCTTATCCTGTTTTGCAGAGTTATATGCGAAGGTCACAAAGGGTAGAATATTGTCCCAATCTCTTTGTTCGACATCTACGTACATGGACATCACATCCGCTAACGTTCAGCTAAATCTATCAGTCAAACCATTGGTCTGTAGATGGTAGGCAGTCGTCAGAAGATGCGGAGTCTGGCACTACTGATTAATGTCTTTCACAATATTTGATAAGAACGAACGTCCTCAATCACTTATTATTTCTCTGGGAGCAACGCGTTTCAGAATGATTTTTTCAACAATGAAGTGAGCGACATCGATGGCCTCAGCAGTTGGTAATGCTTTTGTAACTGTGAATCTCGTCAAATAATCGGTTCATACACTTATCGATCTATTTCCGTTTCGTTTACTGGGTAAGCGTCCTAATAGGTCAATTCCGATTTTTGAAAATTATTATATGTCAGATGGCTTTATCGGGTAAAGTTGACCTGCTGGGAGTTAAGAAGGAGATTTCCGTCTTTGACATACTGCAATGTGACATATCTTGGCGAATGCTGCCTTAAATTTGTTTTGGTACTACCAAGAGCCACTGATGTCCCATAGAACCATAGGTTATTTTGTACAATACACCGTCTCTCATATTATAGCTTCGATATTCGTCATCTTTGTTAAGTTTTTTAATTATAAATTTTAACTGGTTATCCTTCAATTGCTCTTTCCTGTGATCTGTAATTGACATTAGAAAAGGGATTTCTTCATTGTCTTCTTTTCAGCTTTGGACATAGGTTTTCTTGACAGGGCATCGGCATCGGGATGTTTGCGGTCGCTCCTACAGACGATGGTTATGCCGTATTCCTGCAACCTCAGGGCCCATCGGCGAATTTTCCAGATAGATCTTTTACACTGGCGAGCCAACACAAGGAGAGGTGATGTGTTACGACTGTAAGAGGTTTTCCAAATATGTAAGGTCTTATTTCATTGATTGCCCAAATGACAGGAAGGCACTCCTTTTCGATTGTTGTTAAGGCTCTGGATACATGGACTATTGGTATTTCTATTATCCTGGACCTGTAATAGTACTGCCCCTATTCCACATCCACTAGCGTCTGAATGTATCCTTACATCCTCGTTTGGAATGTAATGTCCTAAAACAGGATATTCAGTGAGCAATTTCTCCAGAGTTGAGAAAGATTCTTCCTGTGATCTGTTCCATAAAAACTTTACATTCTTTGTCCATAAGTCATGCAGAGGTTTCGCAATATCGGTAAAATTTCTGATAAATCGCTGATAGTACGAGCACAAACCCAGAAAGCTAAAGACATCTGAAATATTTTAGGGTACAGGAAACCCTGTTATAGCTGTTAGCTTTTCGGGACCAGGATAGGTTCCATGTTCATCGACTAAATAGTCGAATATCGTCAGTTTCTTTCTTTCGCATGAGCATTTGTTTAAATTTAACGATAGTCCTGACTCTTGGGTTACATTTCAGAACATTCCTCAAACGTTTTTGGTGTTCTTGAAAATTCGGGGTATATACGATGATGTCATCTCATCTAGGTAGCACTGACAGGTATTCCACTTAAGTCCTCGAAGGACTGTGTCCATAATACGATCAAATGTAGCTGGAGCATAACATAATCCAAATTGCATAGTCTGAAATTCATAGACCATCAGGATTAACAAAAGCCGTCTTTTTCCGGTCTCTTTCGTCACCTTCTATCTGCCAAAAGCTTGATTTTGGATCCATCATGGAGAAAATCCTTGCATCAGCCAGAAAGTCCAAAGCATCATCAATGCATGGTAGCAGATAAACGTCTTTTTTTTAGTAATTTTCTATGATCACTCAAAAGCGCCATTCGCCATTTTTCTTCTTCATGAGTACAACAGATGACCAAGGATTATCCGATGGTTGTAGGACATCTTCGTTTATCATTCGTTGTACTTAATCTTCTATCACACGTCTCTCACTGACCGAGATGCGATAAGGTCTTTGCTTTATTGGAACACTTTCGCTTATATTGATCCTATGTTGTACTTTCGTGTGCCCGGATTTCCTGTTAAAGTTGAATACGTTGCTAAATTCTTCAAGCAAATTCAGAGGCTCGTCTTTTTGGCCAATTGTAAGCTCAGTATCTAGCATTTTTCTTAATTTTTCCTGAGTGGAAGTTCTTGATAATCTTTTCGGATCTTGTCATTCAGCGAAATGGAGTCTTCCAATATCGTTGATAAGTTAACTATTTTCATTCGTCTCGATATCATTTGAATTTGCTGCAACTAACTTGTTACCCACACCTTACAACAGCCATTTTCAATGCTAATAATCATGGTAGCTCTTTTTCGTATATCAAAATTTTATTGTCAGTTATTATAACATGATCTGTCTCTTCAATTTATGGACTAAGAGCACATATTTGCTTCATTGAATAGGCTTCCATTAGGTAATCTCTAGCGGAGTATTCGGATAAGTCCGATTTTCTCCATTCTGCGTCCGCTGAAAGGATTTCGGAGAGATGTAGTTCTTCATATCCACAGTCTATAACGGCATCAGTAGCTCGAAAAAAATTCCATCTCAGTATCATTTGATGGCTGCACTGGGTAAACATGAGAAATTCATGCGGTCTTATCATCCCTTTCAGATCTACTTTAATTACACAACTTCAGGAAGTGCAACGTTCCGACAAATCTGTGCAGCGACTGGAAGATCAATTGAGAAATAGTGTGAAGTATGTGTATCCTATTACATCGTAACACACTTCTTAATAAAGCGTTTTTGACTTACATTGTTCGAGTGTAACTTATTACTGAAAGCTCCTAGTATTTTAATTGATATTTTCAACTTATTTAATAAATGCAATTAAAAATATTTCATAAAAAACAAAATTAGAATTGTTTCACATCTTTTTATTATTATATTTTATAACTTAATTTAGTATTATAATTACTGTTATTGCAAATATTGTAATTCATTTCATTTTTTTTTTTTTAAATATAGTAATTTACATTCACACCACTAAAATTTTCACTTGAATTTTAATCAAATGGATCTACTTTGTTATTACAATTTTAGTTCCAAAAAACACATTTTGTATTATATTTCCTATAAGTTTGACAAATATTATAAAAACTACTACCACTACAGTTGTTCATTACTTTATCAGTATCACATTTAGAAGAGCATTTCCAGAACCTTTCCTTCCAAGAGCCTTTCCAGTTTCATCACCTGAATTTTCGAAACTATTTGTTCCCAAATCCATAACAAATCATAAAGTATCTTCCAAAAGCAAATGATAATACGAAAAAAAGCCCAAGAAATACACAATTAGTGTAACAATCATCCAAGAAATACCTCAACAGACACTAAAATTGTAATTTCTTTTACTATGCTTAGGATAGCACAATAATGTGTGTGTGTGTGTGTGTGTGTGTGTGTGTGTAATGATTTAACTTTAATTCATTTTAGTTTCTCATAGTAATAATTTAATTTCCTAATTTTTCCCATTCTCTCATTTAAAAGTTAAGTGTTCATTCTTATTTCTTGATACCATTCCTATGTAACTTAACTTATGGAATCACGCGCTCTTAAAACTTGCAATGCCAGTTGTTCCCTCGGCTTCAGATCTGTAGGAATAATCTTTACTAAACTTTATGTCGGCACTAAAATCCCTCCATTTATCTATGTGTTCTATGACGTATCTTATCGAAAATCCCTGATATAAAAATGAAGGCAAGATGAAATTCTCTCTCTTATGATCTCCTCTCTTCTAACCTCTGCTGTAATCCACACATGGTCTTTCGCTTCGGCCTTGGTAACCGAAGCCGGGTTCATCAGTATGTAACTCTCTCTCTCTCTGCTTGAATCAATAAACAATCTTATTCATATGAAAACAGGACTGTTCATCTCGGACATGCATTCAAAATGTGTCATTAATGTCAAACAAACGTTTCATATCTTTCATTCTAATAGTCGACAGGATGCTTAATTGTACTTAGTAAATTCATTATATATATACATATAATGTCAAAAAATAATACATAAATCACATTAAAAATAGACAGATGAAAACTGCATACTGAAAAGTGAATGAAAATACTTTATTCAAATATAAATGCAAAAGAGGAGTTATAAATTCAAAATAATGTAAATTAAATGAAAAGACGATTCGGCCGGCCAGCTAAGGTAAGTTGGCAGGTACAACCAGAAGATGTATTATCATATGCCTTTACATATTCAAACAGCTGAACCAGAGCGATCAATAAAAACTGTGGCCTCTCAAATAGTCGTGTTCTGGAAGTCTCAAACAAATTAAGTGCCCATCCATACCGACCAATACCTCATCAGGTAATACTAGACCGGGATGCCGCGAAATGTCATGCATGATGCAACTTTGTCATAAATTAGATAGACGTCCAGCCAACATTCATGTCATATGCAGAGTGAATAGATGAAGCATATTCTTTGTGAAATGAAATGTACGTTAGGCAGAACACTCATTACTGGGCGCTGAAAAAAATTTAGGTGTTCTACCGACGTTTAACATCAAATCCAGTTTTCAAATAATGTTTGGCGTAGAATTTACAATAATAGGCTGATCGGCTGAGTATTTTACCAAGGCACGTTAAAGGGAGCCCGATATTTACAGCTATGGGACGTAATATGCGATTTTGCTGAGAATCTTCTGTTGCATCAACGCCAGAATGTATAGTTAACATAAAGACAAAGTGTCTTCGCAAGAGACATGTGAAATCCCTGCAAAAGACATGTTCCTACAAAATCCCTGCAAAAGACTGAAATTCCTGTAAAGACTGTAATGCAAAAGACATGTGTATCACAAATGAAACAGTACCTGGTGAAGACATTCGGAGTACAAATAATCTGGTATGGTGGTTTCAAAGAGTGGTCGCCTCGTTCTATTGACCTGACTCCAATGGACTTTTCTCTGTGGGGGTACCTCAAACATCAAGTGTATGTGATCTCTCCGCCAACATTGCGGGACCTTCAACAACGCATTACGGATGCTTGTACTAACATATTACCAATTATGCGAAGACGACAATAAATTATCTCTCGATAATTCAAATTACAAAAAAATTCCTGTGTTATCGGTTATTTTAAATAAGTTTAACTAGAATTATGATTTCATATAAAATAGTATTCTTTTAGTATGCTATATTCGATTGTAGTGTCCAATTTTTGAATAGTGAGTTTTTACAAAATATGGTTTTACCAATTTATGTTATAAAGTAATTTGCTGAGATAGTTTGGATTAATGAAATGTTTAAACGCGCATTTCTGTGCAAAGCCAGAAACAACCTTTTAAATTGCTTAAAATCCTTTTTTGCATCAATTGTCTCTATTATCGTTTTCTATATCTCTTCAAATTTTAAGTTTTTAAGGATTAGCTTTTTTTTTAAGATTATTCAGTACTTAATTTAATATATGTTTATTATAAATTTAATGTAACAATTTTTAATATTAAGTTAATTTTTTTAGCAATTATACAATTTATTGATAGCCTATATACATATTTCTCTTTTGTACTTTTTAAACATATTTTGCATCATGTATATATATGGGAAAGTTATCCCGATATGAATGCGATTGTTTATCAACGTATCACTGAGAAGCAGCATGAGAGCTATTGGCGACGGACTTCCAAATTTTGAATATCGGTCAAGTGACGATGACGACATTTTAGTTGACATCTCCCTCTCCAAACTTCTACACCACGCCAATGAGAGGATTTGGGATTTCGACCAGATTTAACGTGTATCAGCCCCACTCCACTGTGGGTCTTTAATGGCATCATGACTCGGTAAGATTAGCGGCGACCGCGAGTCCACAACTGTGACCACTAGGCTACTACGGGAATAACATTTACAGACAACCCTCTGAGACATTAGGCGGCGTTCTGTACCTCCGATCAGTACAATGTAAAAAGGGAGAAGGATTCATTCTCTCGGGACGTGGAAAGCAGAACGATAGGACCGGAGAATTGGTTTATCTTAATTTTGATTTGTTTAGTGCAAAGGCGATTGATCATTATTGAGCTTGAATCAATCGTTAAGCATTTGTATCGTATTTGTATAATTGTCATTTTTTCATTTAAGTATAAGTGCATTTACAAAAGGGCACAATTATCATCATTTCGAAATACCCCTAGACGACAAAGTGAATTTATTGTTAATATCTATTTTTTTCTATTTTCATTCAGTATAGATTGATTTAATTACGTTGTCTACTTATATATTTTACTTAATTTTTCCTTATACATTTTTTGCGTCCTTTTTTTTTTTATTTTATTGCAATTTCATTATTGTTTATAGCCTTTTTTCTGTAGGGATTGTTTGGTGCCAGTAAAACATTGTTTAACTAGGAAATTTATCAAAAGCCACATTCAGAATTTAAAAATTATATATTTCATTTTCTTTATGGTATGTCTTTTATTTGTTTTTGATGCTTTGGTTTGTACTTTTAAGTTGAACTGCATGTTCTTTTCAATTATTTATTGGTTTCGTATTCTTTCAGATAAGTTGATCTCTTCCATAAATGTTTTGTTGTGCAGTTTTTTTCTTTTTCTTTTGTTCAAGGTTGTGGGCAATTAAATATATTTTTATTAATATACACTCATTGTCATAAATATTTGCGCTCCAAGAAAGAGGCACCAAAATAAAACGAAATTTTGCATGCATGAGTACAATGTTGATGTGAGTAATTACAAAATCAAAACAAAATGATCATTTATTGTAGGAAAAATTACAAATGAAGGGAGGTTTTAGTACCTTGTTCGGTCACCTCTAGCATTAATGTATGATGTGATACGGTCGGGCATTGAGGCATACAAGTTCCGTATGATGTCCTGCAACATCTCGTTCCACAATTGCTGTAAACGCGCCTTTTATTCGACCAAACTCGAGGCTGTCCAACTTACTGTCCTCAATTTTCCCAGATATGCTCGATCGAAGACAAATCTAGGGATCGAGCAAGCCAGGAAAGGGTGGAAATGAAGTTTTGTTCTTGTTTGCTTTGTTTGTTTCTTTTTATTACTGAATTATAATAATAAACTAAATTAACAATATAATTACTTTGAATTACAAAGACTATTTACATACACAGTTTTAGATTATTGAAGAAAAATGAGCATAGTTTTTCATGGCAAAAAAACAGAAGGAAAAAAAAAACTAATGCTATACCACCATACTAATAATAAAGAGAAATTAATTGAAAGAAAATAAAAAAAAAAATAAGCAAGATAAACCACAAAATATGCAAAAGTATAAATCTAAACATGAAAAAATTGTAAAAGAATCGGACAAATGAGCCATAAAAGAAAAGGAAATTTACCATTCATAAATTTTTTGAATCTGCAGGTTTTAAATCTGAAGTTTAACAGGCCAACATTCATCTCCAGAAAAATATAGAACTGCATAAAATAAAATGCATCAAAAACATAAGACCTAATAACATTGAAAAAACGAAACTTATACATAAAAATAGAAAACCCCATACATTAACCAAAGGGGAGAGAGAGAGAGAGAACAAACCAATTAGTCAAAACTTACATTGACAAAGCTAATACATAGAATTTAGTTATAAGTTAAATTTCTAAATATATATTCATACTTAAAGAACTCTCACATAAGGGAACTTAATGAATCCTGAAGGGGATTTTACGCCTCTTTCATCATAAATATTACTCAAAATTTTATTTTCAATTTTACAGAAATATCTAAATATTACACTTAATTACATCAATATTAGTTCACAATATACGGATATATTGAAGAATTTTTAACTTATGCTTTTAAATCCTTCTACGTTTATATAATATAATTAAATTTTAACTTCAAGCAATTTTTTCTTATTTAAACTGTATTTCAATGTAATTTATCTTCAATTTATCATTACCTTTCAGTCTACTTGAACCATTTTTTAAAAAATTTCTTTACGAAATCTACACCACTGTAAGTCAAATAGCATTAAGGCATTGGTATCCTCTCAAGCTAAATTTCTGATAATTTCAAAAATCAGTAAGTTTAGAATTCCTTGTATCAAGCAAGTCTGGTTTATTTTCAAATACGTTCCATTTAAAAATTAAGAGTTAGATAATATAATAATTTAACAACCATATGAATTAAGATCATTGTATATTAATATAATCAAAAGGTGGTAGCTTGTAAACAACTTCTTCACGTCTCTAATTAGTCTTTTCTTTTACTTCAATTTAATTCTGTAAGCCCGTATGATAATTGAGGTGCACGAGAATTATTTTTTTCCAAATAAAAAAAACCGCAATCTCAAACTATAAATAATTTCATTAGAATATTTTCTAAATAAATTATTCCAATTCCTGACAGTGTATTTGAATATTCCAGCACAAAACACTTTTAATATTTAACACCACCATTTGAATCTAAAAATAGAAATCTTAAAAGGTTATTAAAAGGCACTAGAGGGAGCATCAGTCAATGTGGCACTTAGAAGGTGCATACGGCCTAAAGTTACGGGGTTCCTATTTAAGAGAAATTAAATTTACCCTCTCATCTTAATTTAGGGTAGAGAATACTTAACTCAAAGGAAACGTGTTTTAAAATTGATTTTCTGTCCTAAAAAGAAAGAGTACAAAAATGATCTGTAAAGATGGCGATGGCGAGAAAACGCCAGCCGAAAGGGAGGCACGGCCTCGTTGCGCCATCATCCGATTGGTCTCCCTGGAGAACCGAGAGAGGTGGGTTAGGTTTCAGAAGCGCATCTCACTTGAGGTGACGTAAGCTGAAGCCCACATAGGTTTTAAGAGATGAGAAAAGTAGAAAGTGCTAATTTTAATAAAATAATTTATTCAGATTTTAAGGCCATTTGCATAAAAAGTTTTCCTTCCACTGTGACTTTGGAAAATATATTTGTTAATAACTCGAGATAAACGAAATAACGCATGTGTATAACGTTTTTATATAAAGTTTTGGGTATAAATATTTATCAATAATTTGTGGCATGGATTATTTAATTTACGTAAAAAAAATTCTGTTAAAGGAATTGGCTATCGTCTAGAACAGAGGTTCCCAAACTTTTTTTTCTCGTGGACCACTTTCAGAGTTTTACTATTTTTGGTAGACCCTCTGCTGCTACATTTCTACTGTATTCTCAAAACTCCTAAAAAATATCACCCTAAATTGGGGGTGTTAAGAAGAAAAAAAAAGTAGCACATTTTCTTGTGTCCTATTTATTAAAATAATACTTGTGGTTATATGTGCGTAAATAAATATTTTTAAACAAAAAGGTTAGGTACCTAAAGTTAAATCTTCCCTGGCTTTTTGTTCTTTTATAGAAGTTTTGAATAACTTCTAGTATTTAATTTTTACAACATAACTACCTACTACACTCAAATAGTAAAACAAATATAATATGATTGATAAATTACAATATACAATAAAAATCTGTATAACAAATAGGCAGATATTTACTTTTTCCGGCACTGCAAACACTGACATCGGTTCACTCACTGTCACACTTTTATGTTCAAAATCCCGAAAACAAATGAGTAACGTTTTGTTCCTGGTATTCGTATTTATACTAATGTAGATTGCAAGCACAGCGCAAGTCGCATTTCATCCCTTTGCAGTTCTAAACAAACATCCCGGACGAGCGGGCGCACGGGCGGCACTTTGCAAGTCTCGACATGTGGTGTACACTTGTACTATTATCTATTGTACTGTTCAATTCTGTGTTTGAACTGAGTCTCGAATATTTTTGAGTACCTACCTAGTGAATAATGTTACCTGCCTACGTTGATAGGTAAATCCAAGCCAAAATTTTTGTTCTTTATTATGAAAACCAGAAAATTTTTCGTGGACCCTCACTTACAACTTGTGAACCCCTGTTTTCTTTTTAAGTCTATGTGGACCCCCGTGTGTTCTCTTATGGACCCCTGGGGGGTCCACCTGGACCACTTTGGCAACCTATAGTCTAGAAGATGTCTGGCCAACCCACGATCTGCTTCATGTCAACATATGGCGCACGGAACTGGGTTATCTGAAAAAAATTTAAAATTTTTATTGTACATTAAAGTACCAAAGAACATTCCACTATAAATCGTTTGGTTTGGTTTTATTAACGTCGCACTAGAAGCAATACGAGGGCAAAAAGAAACGGATCTCGTAATTTTGAACCTCGGTCAAGTGACGAGAACGACACTAGATCTGACCCCCTTCTCCTAACTTCCACACCACACCAACAGGACTTTAGGCCCCCAACATGTTTAATGTGCACTAACCCTAGCTACACGGTGGGTCTTTAGTGGCATCCCGAACCCTTGACGAAAACCACCAGCCGCGACCATGACCACTACGCTACCAAATGTACTCAATGTATACCAAACCAGCAAATTTACTGAAGAACGCGAGCATGCATTACTAAATGCGGAGAGGGAATGCGATGCTCAGACCATGTGAAATAGCCACAGCCAATCTGTATGCACGAAGTCTAATAAATTTAACCCAGAAGCGTATGGTTCCAGACAGACAGACTGCTCAGTTTCTCTTGATAGCTAATAATTCAGCACCAACATTGAGTTATAATTACAGGCCAGTTATTAAAATTGTTTTGTTCAAATACATTTAATTCATCACAAAATATAAATTCCCTTAATTTATTGTAGAATGTTCTTGATTTCTCTAATGGAATTCGAGAAGATTTGTCGCCTCCAGCGATGAAAGGTGAAAGCAGTAATTTTTAACGTGAGAATTTTAACTGACTTTAAATGAGCCAAAATTAAAAGGAAGATGATAAATCGAATTCATCAAACACATCTTCCCCTCATATATATATATATATATATATATATATATATATATATATATATATAATGCGACCTGCCGGAGTAAAATGCGTTTCCCAAGCAACCTGCTTACTCTTTTCGATTGACAGGCCTGGTGTAGAAAGAAAGCGATTACAGAAGAAACTGATAAATAGAAAAATTAAAACAGAAATCATCTGAATCTTAAAATTAGAATTAAAATACAGTGGTACCTCGACATACGAGTTTTTCGAGATACGAGCCGGCGAGCGAGTGATTTTTTGCTTTGAGTTACGAGCGAAATTCGAGATACGAGTTCGGTTTAGCAGGTCGGCCGGTAGTAGCACGCGACCACGCGCCACGCGGTCGCACCCATCACGGTCAGTGAATCAGTTAGCAGCGTGCCTCCGCTGTGATAAGTTGTGTTCGCGTTTTGTGTTGCGTTTACATTTACATTTACAGATGTAGTTCATTTATTTTTATTATATTATTTTTAATTTATTTATGTAGTTCATTTATTTTTATTATATTATTTTTAATTTATTTATGAAGTTCATTTATTTTTATTATATTATTTTTAATTTATTTATGAAGTTCATTTATTTTGCCTAAAAATTATCGATCAGGCCTGGCTGGGTGTTACAACGAGGACCTTGACCTCTGCATGGAAAAAGCTGTGGCCTGAAGCTGTAGCTGAAAGGATCTACGAAGAATTGGAACCCGGTATGTCAGTTGAGGAGGAGATTGTGTCTCTCCGGAAATCCATGGGTCTAGAGGTGGAAGAGAGAGACGTGAACGAGCTCGTCGAGGGGCACAACCAGGAACTGACGACTGAGGAGATACAAGAGTTACAGTCACAGCAGCATACGGAGGTTATGCAAGAAATTGGTTTCGAGGAGTCAGAGGAGGAGGTTATTTCTACAAGTGAGATAAAGAAGATCTTAGGAATGTGGGAGAGAGTTTCACAATTCGTGGAAAAGAAACACCCAGAAAAAGTTGCAACTGGTCATGCATCTGATCTTTTTAATGACACTTGCCTAACTCATTTCCGGAACATTCTGAGAGGGAGGAAGAAACAAACCTCCTTGGACATGTTTTTTTCTAAACGGCCTACAGGTGAAGGCGAGAAAAATGTAGCGAAAAAGGCAAAGACCAGTGAGGATATCTAATTTATTTCTTTACATTCTCTTTTTTGTTTTTGTACAATAAATATTTGTCATTTATAAATACGTTTTTATTGTTCAAAACCACGTAACAAAAATAACTGGGGTGACATTTTGGGGATTGGAACGGATTAATGGTAGTTCAATTGTTTTGTATGGGGAAATTTGCTTCGAGATACGAGTAATTCAAGATACGAGCAAGGTTGCGGAACGAATTAAACTCGTATGTCGAGGTACCACTGTAAATTAATTAAATATCAGACTTTTATGTGTTTAGACGAAAAATACTTAAATATCTATTTTTCAGAGTTACTTGTGATACTTTCAATATGTACCACTCAGAATTTTAATTTAAAAAATTAGGTACTTATTTTAACTTATGTGTTTTCCTTATATGTTTAGTTAAGTAGATCTCGGAATCGTAATTTGTAATTGAATTTTTTTTATTTCTTTTCAGTTTAAATCTCTATTAAATACCACTTTAATTACTAGTGTACTTAAGAAAAACAGCAAATGAGGGTATTTCAATTCTATAAACAATGTTAACAATTCTAGCAAATAGCAATGATATTGACATTGTTTTACTTCAGTTTTCATCACAGAATTCAGTAAACAATTAATTACAAAATATATCCATCCCCTGATAGATTCTAATGAAACCTGCCTCTAAGTAACGCATAATTTTCTTTCTATTGGTTTCATTATACTATACTAGAGGCCGCAAAATTTTTTTGATTATCAACCCCCAAAAAATTTTAAATTCTCTTATCGGCCCCCTTTATAAAAAGTTATAACAAAAGAAGAAAAAATCTATTTCTTAGATAAATTAAATCATTTAAGAAACAATTAAGATTCCCCCCCCCCTCTTTTGATTTTGACAAATTCAAAATTTTATATAAATCAATAAGATGAATGTGCTTGATGACCCTTAACTAAATTAGCAATATTTGGTTCAAAATTTGTTAATTGCAGTCTTACTTCACCTCGGAGCTCCATATTCCATTTGTTTCACTTCTTTGTTAAAATAGAATTAACATAACTGAAGCCAGATTGAATCATACATGAGCTTGGGAATACAATTAAAAAGTGAAATGCCATATTACAAGTTTTGGATATTTTTGAGTATTATTTACATTCTAACAAAATTTACTTAGTTTGCTTCAAGGTCAACAAATAATTCAATGACTTCATCTTGCAAATGACTGTCGTTATTTTCAACTTGAGCAGAAACTAGAGCGATAGTCCATTCTGGGATATCTATATTTTTAATACTCCAAAGCGTAATTTAAAAGCATCGCTTAATTTTTGAAGATGATTTGCATGCATTTCCAATTCTACGTCGGTTATATCTAGCTGTCGTAAATTTCATAAGTATTCAAAATCTTCACGTGACAATGAAGACTTAAACAGGTTTAATTTATGTTGAAAGCTTAAAATAATTTTTCGTGCTTGAATTGATGTAATATCTTTTCTTTGGTGACGTGTTTGAATAACATTGAACTTTGCAAATACATCGGCCAAATAAGAAATATTGTTTTTTTATTTTGCAATTCGTCACTTAAGGCTGAATTAATTTCAGTAAGAAATTCTGTAACTGTTTAAACAATTCAACAAGTTTTTGTAAACATGCACCTCTTGACAACTATCGTATTTCGGAGTGTAATAATAATTGGTTTGATAGTTCATCATTTTCCTCGCAAAGTTTATCAAACAGTCACGGTGCTGTCAAACAGTAAGAGGTTGTGATCTAATTTGAGCCTCTTGTTACGAAATCGTGCAGGAATCATTTCACACAAGTCTGAGAATGAGAACCCATCACGAGACATGCATAATTTAAACGGTAAAGATAAATAAATATTTCTAAAAATATGCAGGAATGAGAAATTAAATACCTTTTAATCTGTTATAAAAACTTTACTTACTATATTGTAATTACAAATGAGATTCTAAGCGAAAATTATATATTTTGCGCTGCTGTCCATAAATTTGCGATTGAATAGCATTGGTATTCATTCATCAACCCCTTAGATCGGAACGACTCCTAATTATACTATATCGACCCCCGGGGGTCGATATAGACTACTTTGCTGACCCCTGTATTATACCAATGATTTTTAAATTGTGGTCTGGTAATCTCCTGGAAGCTACTGCATTTTATGGAAAAACTCCAAAACCTCGTGTTCAATGTAGAATTCCTCTTTTTACAGCCTTGTTAAGAATTCATATCAGAAATACCAAACACACAAAAAGATCACTAATACTCCAAAAAACTTCTTGGCAGCTATTAGTTTCATAACAAATGAAAAATTCTATAAAAATTAGAATTCATCTCATTTCAATATATATGTATGTGTGTGTGTGTGTGTGTGTGTGTATATATATATATATATACTTAATTATTTTATATGTAATCATCTTACAAAAACTAGGTTTTTCTTTTAAAAAATTAATTATGGCATTTCCAAAAGAACATGTTCTCAACCTAGTCTGTTTTTAACAATTAAATAGAAAATTTTTCCATTTATTCTATTTAATTTCACATACATTTTGAATTACGTGCATAATTTCTACTTTTTCTAATTATTTAAGAATTTAACATAATAAATACTCGGATCTTGAAGAAAAATTTTGTTCATTTTGTAAGAAGTAAGAAGATTTGAACGATGTGGTAATTTTTTTTCAAATAAACCATCAACAGTATTTACTTTCAAATCATGCATATCTTAAATAATTTGTTTTAAAACAGACAATAGAGAGAATTTATATTATAAATCAGTAAATGGAATCAAAAACAACATTTTTAGTAATTCCCTTAAAACTTATTTTTGAACAGGATAATTTCAGTTTAGTACCAGAATATATATTTCCTGTATAACAGATTGATTCCGAAAAAAGTTTACAGCTTATTGTTTAAGAAATTTGTTGAAAACTTGCTCAATGGTATAAAGTAAATACAATGAATTGTGAATTCATGATTTACTAAATATCACAAACATAGTTTGGAGAGAAAAACAAGTATTAAAGAATATGGTAGTTAATATGAACATAGAAAATTTGCCGACATTTTGCAGAAATTTCACAGCTCCAATTCGTTCTAGCACTTTCAGTGTTCTAACTGAGCTTAAAATTCCAATTAGTGACATGAACCTCAATGAAAAAAATCATCTTTTTCTTTACCTGTGTTTTGATTCATGTTGACTTTCAAATAACAGACGATTTTGGTTAATTAAAATAAAAGTTCATGCAATCACACAAGCTAAACGAAACGTAATTTCAAATAACGGTCAGATAAGAAATCATTTGAATTACACAATTACTTAATATCAATAGTTTCAATAACTTTTAATTTGATTTTCATTACTCTACACACATAATCTTCAAAACTAAATATCGCAGTTTCTGTTTCTCATCTGCAACCTTCAAAACACTATAATTAAAATTCATACGCAATTTTTCGAAACAGGAAAATAAATTTAAATATTTCTTTCTCAGTACTAATTTTGCTGAAATAGTTCTCTTCTATTTCTAATTATAAACTCAAATACATTTCAAACTGTAAAAATATAAATAAACTCGAAAATATATACATTGATAATATGAAAAGTTCTGATGAATGTTTAAGAATTCATCTCAAACTCACCTTATCATATCGAAACTAGACTTTACATTTCAGGACATTTTATATTACGTATTGTTACATTTAAATTCACTATAACCATGTAATTAATTTATCAATAAACATGATTATCACACATGGTGCAGTGAACATTTAAAGCAGTTATTTCACTATATTTTTTTGCAAATCACTGAATTATTAAAAAGCAGACTGATATATTCTTAAATTAAAAAAAATACTTGTTCTCCGATTCCCCCCCTTTGAAATCGTTACTAATAAGGCAACTTGGGGGGGGGGGAACAGGTGACTTTGCAGACCCAAGTTCAATTTCTAGCAAATAGTGATGTGTGAAATGATGGGACTGATGCATGTTAATTCAACCGAGACAAACATGGTGTGACTACCACCTCTATCGATTTCTCTTTTCAAATTTATGTAGTTTGTTATATAATAATGGAATGATATCAATTCTATTTTTTTAAAAAAATTAATGAGTATTGGGGATCACTGACATTTCTACAATATATGTCAACGATTTTCTTATTTTTAAATGAAAGGATATAATATTTCTTTCTCAAGACTGAAGGAGAAATTCTCAAAATCACAGTATAAAATTTTTTAAACACTAGAAAGGATTAAATAAAAACATGTTTGGCTTGATGAATTTCACACATTTCAAACATACATCAAGAATTCTAGATTTATATAATACCACGTTTTCTGAATATTAAAAAACACTTTCAAAATCGTACCAGATTATGTAGGTTTTAGCAAGTAGACAGAAGTGTACTGAAACATAAAACTGTAACATAAAAGCGGAATTACCAAAAGTTATTTGAGATGGAGATCAATAATAAAAAGAAAAAAAGAGAAAAATAAAAAATGAAAATGAAACACTTTCAAGACCAGCAGTATGAAACTAACGATAAAAATTCTATGATTTAATGAGAAAAAGAATTTAAAAATTCTCAATGGTTTTTTTAAAAAAGTAAATATTACTTAGATCTAATTAATATTTTAAATTTTACCAAGAAAAATTTATTACAAACATCCCTCTGCTCTATCATACAAAGATGATATTGGAAGTCATTATTTAGAAAATATAGAAACAATTTCATTTAAAACGCATAGTTTTAAAAGACAAAAGTTTAGATATAACAAATTAAGGTAAAAAAAAAATCCACTTAAACAATCTGTTCTGGAGAAACAATCAGTAATAACACTTCAAAGAATATTAAGATATTTATTAATCAGTTTAAATGGTAAAAAGTACAATCAAACTTAAATTTTACTGCACAAAATGCTCCATCAATAAGTCCTTTTTAATATTTCAGGCATATCATTTTATTAACAAGTACATAGAATGCAGATACACTAATGGCACAACACAATATGGAAAGCACACATCATGTATGAACATATGCATTTAGCCAATGCAATAAATTTGCTAGAATAATGAAATATTTTTAAATGGAAGTTTAGCATTACTTCATTTTATTTCAAGGATTCTTCACACTAATGCGAGAATAACTTTGCCCCAAAATATTAAGATTAAGTAAACTTAAGAGATTTTATGCACAGCTTTTTTTTTTTTTCATAAAGTAATTTAAAGATTTCTATATGTACTTAGTAACATTTGCAGACATAAAACAAAATGAGATTTAGTATTGAATATATTTAAGAATTATATAATGTTTACAATAAAATATATCAAAACAGACATATCTAAAATATATTCTAGTTATTATTACTCAGCCATTTCAAAAATCTCAAAATATTATAGAACATGGGGTTACCAACTACATCTGTCCAAAAGAAAATAAATGCCACTTTTGATTTAAAAAATAGAAGTGTAAGATTGAAAAGGTGACAAATAATGATGACATAGCAAATGATTAATAAAATTTAAACCACAAAATAATTTCAACATCATTACACTTATACATCAATACCAAATATAGCAAAAATCAGGATTGTAAATCATCTCCTACACAAATTTACTCTATTAATAAAGAACATTTACATCAATCAGAATGGGATAGTAGAATTTATTGCACACAGAAAAAAATTATTCCATCAATAATGATTATTTTCATTCTGAAATTATTGCTGGTTTAGAGGTACTTTAATGTGTCCAAGAATATTTCTTGCTCTTTCAGCAAAATACTCTAGAGTAGTTGGTTGCTGGTAATTCTGTTTAGCTGTATTATCAGGGTGTGAAGTAATCCCTTCAATCAGTGTTAACCCTGGAATTGTTGTAGGTGTGGTTGAGAAACCTTGAAGAGGTACTGAAGTACAACTTTGATAAGATTTATAATCATGAGGTGTTGATTTTTCACCAGTTAAATGCCTAGAATAATCTTTAGGATACTGCATTGGAAGCTCACTGCTTCTATCTATTACAGCACTATTTTGAAATTGATTGAAATGAGATTCATTTAATGATTTTTGAGATTTATAGTAATGTATGAGTTCTTCTATATTCTGGGTATGATTTGGATTGCTTTGGGGAAGAGTGACAGTTTTAGCCACGCTTTCTTGAAACTTCTAAAACAAATAAATAATTTATTAACATAAACTCTTCACTACACAATATATCAAAAACCAATTCTTTTTCTACAACCATGTCATAGAAAATGCCAAGTTTTTTTTATAAATATATATACTAATAGTTTTTTTTTAGCATTGAAATATTTTTTTAAAATGTTTTTAAGTACAAAATCAACACAAAAAATTAAAACAAAACAGCTGATTTGGTTTGATTAACATAAACATTTTTACCCCCTGCACACAGAACTACATAACAATATTCAGAATGATAAAAGGTATTAACATAAAAATAATTTGATAAATATGACAAATTCAATACTAATAGAAATAATTTAAATTTATATGAGACATACAATTATATCCAAAATATACATTTATATATATAATCAAAAAATAAAGATAGTTCTAATAAAAATTTATTAAAAAAAAAAATCAAAATTTTTCCAACGAAATTGATTGCAAATATTTTTTAAACTTCTTTCTTATTTTCTATTGTGCATTTTATCAATAAAATAAAATTTAATTAAAATGTTTCCATTTATTTTTCAAAATGTTTTCATTTATCATATCATCTGATCATAGTTTATTTTACACAATTCATTATAGATAACAAAAATTATGATTAAAAATCTTACAATACTTTTTTTAAATAGGTTTTTCTTTATGATTTCTAAGGTATATAAATTATTCTGTTCGCATATTTTTAAACATAAAACTGTGAATATAAAGGGAGAAAAGAAATTTAAAAATTTTCAGTTTAAATGAATAGATAGAGAGAGAATCCCCCTGAAATATATGAATATTTATTTAGTGTTAATACTGTATGAATTAAAATATAAAATTAAACAGAAACTTTAGAACAGATTAATCAGTTGGCTCAAAAAAGAATAAAAATTGTGAAAAACCGGCAACTTTTATTTCATGAAATCATAACAGTGTCTTTTTTTCCATATTATTTTCTCATACCAGCTTAACATATTTAGATTCAAGCATAAGCTGAATGATTCTATATATTATGGAATTACAGTTTTTTTTTTTACAGATAATTAACATTGAAATAAGATAATATTAAGTTGAAAAATTTATATTAAATTTTTAATTTTAAAAAAATAAGAATCAAAAGTCTTCATGGTTTTCAGAAATTCAAATATAATTGAAATCAGTCACCAAACAAGAGTTATTTTTCAAAAAATAAACAATAAAAAAACTAAATAACCTACCTCTTGTAAACTTGGAGATATCTTACTTGTTTTAACTTTAAGAGACAATTCAGTTGCCCGTTTAAGCAGATAATTTATGAAACTTAATATTTTTTCTATTTTTATGTCCATGTTATCCTATAATAACAAAAATCTTAGTGTGAAAAACTATAATAACAAAAAGAAAGTTCAAAACAGCTTATCAACTATGAAATCATTATATAAATTTTTATTGAATTAAACAGTAAATCATTTTAATATGTCAGTTTTATCTGCCATGATAACTACATTTTATTGTAATATTATCAGAATGAAACATGTCAATGTGCAGGAAGCAGTGCTGAACTTTTCTTTGAGGAGAGAGTGGGGAAATTTGCATCACCTTTTTTCAAATAATTCTAATTACAATTAAGAGAAACATTACTCCTTCAAAATAAGTTGTGTTGGAAATTGTTCTTAGAAAATATATATAAAGAACACATACTTTTTTCATTCCTTTCTTTATTAGTAAAAAAACTTCATTCATTTTCAAAACTTTTCTCACCTTTTGTGATATGATTAGGTAACAGAGTGATTAAATAGACTTATCAAGATTTTTCTTCCGACTACCTTAGCTCAAACTAGTTATTGCCTTTATAAATAAACTAATTGATATTTAGAAATTAATCAAGATTTTAACAATAAAATACCCAATGAATAAGTAATGGATGTAATGATTCTGTATAAGAATGCTTACACTGCAATATTTTTATAGAGATTATGACTAAAAAGTAAATTTTTAAAGAATTTATAGCCTTCTTGTCTTAACATACACACATATCAATTATATTCATATAAAATCATTATAAGTCAGAAAATTCAATTTAAATTCTTTTTTTAAAATCTTTTAATGCTTATCTTCTGATGTAAAACTTACAACTTCCATTCTCAAATTAAATGAAATTATTAGCTTCCTGAACCCCAATTAAAGAAATTCCTCTTTTTTCCTTCTGTCTCATCAAATTTAGTAATCATCTTTTTCAAAGACTCCTTCAACATGAACCCTTTATATAAACTTTGCAGTTGTCAATATCCTTGCAATGCAGTTGGCAAATTTCTGCTGTTCTGATAAAACAACTTCACTAGTAACATTCATTCTTTCTCCTAAAAGAGCATGGTGCAGAATGATTTTACAATAGTATTACTAGTTTTTTAAACTGCTCCAAATGAACACTGCGTCTTTTCTCATACTTCAAACCCAATTCATTGGTCAAAGTCTTAACTATTACACTGCTCACAACAATTTAAGGGTATTTTAAGTCTTATATAAAATAACGGTAAAAGCGAAATTTTTTTTTGAAGATAATGGAAGAAAAGAGTCACAAACGCAAATTTTTCTCATTTTTCTCATTTTCAAAATAGGGATGAGGCGTATGCAAACTTTGAGTCTGACGTCGAAAACGACGCTTTAGCGGCAGCGAATAAAATTTGCCTTTCAACTTAACGAAAGACAAAGCGGAAAAGAATGATCGACATTCAACAAGTGTGTTGTTCTGATGATTGCGATGTCTCAACGAAGACATTTAACTGATTAAGCCTGGAGAAATGTTGAACGGTTAGATAGGGGCCAAACACAAGCCGAAGTAGCAGAAGCTACTGAAGTTGCACAAAATGTGATTTCCAGAATCTGGAACCGTTTCTTAGAGACTGGAAGTACAGGCCGAAGACCAGGACAAGGTCGAAGACGTGCAACAATGCCCAATGAAGATAGATATTTAACACTAATGGCTCGGAGACACCGAAACATGAATGCCACTCTTCTTCAGCAACGCCTTCACTCGGCTACTGGCACCAATATTTCGACTCAAACTGTTCGAAACCGGCTCCACGCTTTAGGACTGTATGCTCGCCAACCAATGGTATGTGTTACGCTAAGAGCAAGGCAGGGAGTGGGCAACCGAGGATGTGAAGTGGAGGAGAAATGAATGGCGCAATGTTCTTTTCTCTGACGAGTCCCATTTTTCTGTTCATCCTGATGATAGGCGTATTTTTATTTGGAGGGATCGTGGCGCTAGAAACAATCCTGCGTTCGTGCTTGGAAGTTTCAGATTTGGCGGAGGTGGAGTGATGGTCTATGCTGGCATCTCCATTGATAGGCACACCAATCTCTACATCATTCGAAAAGGAGCTCTGACCAGTCGCTGATATAGGGATGAGATCTTAAGACCTATTGTAGTCCCGTATGCTTCAGCAATTGGAGATGACTTCATCTTAATGGACGACAACTGCAGGCCACATCGTGCCAACTTAGTGGGTGATTTCCTTTTCGAGGAGGGAATGTACGAATGGAATAGCCAGCATGTTCTCCGGACATGAACCCAATAGAACACGTTTGGGACATTCTAGGTCGACTAATTGCTGGCCACCTACTACCCCCACGAACTCTCCAAGAACTGGAAAGAGCTCTTCTGGAGGAGTGGGATAGAATACCCCAGCTCCTCATAAATAGCCTCATTGACTTCATGCCTCAAAGGTGTTCAGCATTGCTGACCGCCCCGGAAAACCATACCCCCTACTAAAAACTTTTTTCTTTCGAGTAAATACCCTTTTTTAAAACGTTTTTCTGAATTTCACTTGGTGTGTGTGTGTCATCAAATTTTCGATCGTTAATTTAACCAACTTCCCATCAAGCTAGAGCTTTAAAATTTTGGGAATCGTTCGTACTCGCCTAACAATGCAATATTTAGACGTTTGCGACAAGTTTTAACTAATATTTCAATAATTTTAATAAGTCAAAATATTCTTTCCTCTCGGCACTTTTAGGGTAGCGACAAC
This sequence comes from Nephila pilipes, assembly GCA_019974015.1. NCBI lineage: Eukaryota > Metazoa > Arthropoda > Arachnida > Araneae > Nephilidae > Nephila > Nephila pilipes. Next base: position 83,151 of record BMAW01127312.1, on the reverse strand, counting down.
TATTATATCGGGGAACTTAACCCTCATGGGCTTCTATCCCCTGTGAAATGACTATTTAATTAATTGGTGAACTGAACTTTGGTTTTTCACTTGCCCAGAAGTTAATGAGTTATTATTGATATTTAAAATAAATTACATTGCAATAGCTTTGAAAGTTAAAGTTTTTATAAAATACTTTAAAGTTTTAAAATTTAATAGTTGATTAAATAAAATTATTATTATAGATTCACTAATTAAAAATTAAGTGAATAATCAAAATTAGAATGGATTGCTTTGAGTAGGTTTAGAATATTGCAGCAGAAGTCTATTGAGTTCCTGCTTGCTTGCTCGGTCTGGCCGTATAGAGAGCGCGTTCTGTGATTGGTCGGTGGTGGGGTGAGCTAATTTAGTATATATATGGGGGGGGTAGGGGTGAATGCTTGGTATGGTGGGACTAGTGGTGACTGTGTTTGAGTTATTCAGTGTAATTTTAGGAAAATGAACTATATATTTATAATATTAGGATTTCTCTTGGTTTGTGTAGTTGTCGGTTATTTCTGAGTGGGGTGTATTTTTCTATTTCTTGAATGGTTTTATTGTTTAATGCATCGATTTTTTGGAAGAAGTTTTCAGATAATTTTTTAATGAAATTTTTTAGGGTGGGTAGTTTAATTGAAAATCTGATATCAGTGTTTCTCATGTACCATTGGGCATTTACTATTGTTCTAATAGTGGAATTTTGGGATTTTTCTAGCAAGTCGAAGGTGGTGTTAGCACAGTGTGACCAGACCGGGCTAGCATAGGTCAGGATGGATCTTAAAATCAGGGTGTAGATAAGCATTTTGTTGCGTCTGCTTAAAGCAGATTTTCGCGCGATAAGGGGAAATATATTATTTACTGCAGATCTATACTGCTTTTTAATTCGTAGTACATGTTGTTTAAAAGTGAGTTTTTTATCCAACGTTACACCAAGATATTTGGTGTCTAGAGACCAAGGTATATTTTTGTTTTCCAGAAAGATGTCTGGTTCTATTTTTCTGTAGTTTCGTGAGAAGACGGCCTCTGTTTTGGAAACGTTCAGGGCTATTTTCCAGGTAGAGTACCATACTTCTTGTTTCTGTAAGTGTTCGTTTAGTGCTTGGCCTATGTTTGATGAAAAATAGTGTCCTGCTAATATCGCAGTGTCATATGCATACATGCATAATTTTGTTTTTGGGTGTGTAGGGATGTCATTCACGTAGTAATTAAATAAAGTTGTTCAGATGATTCCTCCTTGCGGGACTCCTGCTTCTATTGTTCTTGGTTTTGAAAGGTTTTCGTTCACTGTAACTTGAAAATTTCTATTTTGAAGATATGAGTTGATAATTTTCACAAGATATGGAGGGGTGTTGTAGTTCATCATTTTGTAGATTAATCCTGTATGCCAGACTCGGTCGAAGGCTTTCTGGATATCCAGGAAAACCGCTGCTGTGTATTGGCCTTTGTAAAATCCTGTTTTGATGTATTCAATGACTCTGAGTAGTTGGTGGGTGGTAGATAGCTTTGGAACAAATCCATGTTGCTGATGAATTATTAGGTCATTTTCTTGGAGGAAGTTGGAAAGTCTATTGTGAATAATTTTTTCGGCTATTTTGCTGAAGATTGGAAGTAGTGAAATTGGTCTGTAATTGCTGGGTAGGGTTGGATCTTTCCCCGGCTTCAGTATCGGGATGACTACGGCATTTTTCCAGGAATCTGGAATGTAACCGAGGTCTAGCATGTTATTAATAATATTTCGGAGTTGGAATATGCATAGACGAGAAAGGTTTTTAATCATTTTATTGGTTATTCCTTCTTTTCCGGGTGCTTTGTTAATTTTTATTTTCTTGATGTATTCTGCTATTTCAGATGCTAGTGGTGGAGAGTAATCTTGGCCTTGGAAGTTTTCTTCGTTTTGTAGGTAACTGTGAACGACATCCTTTACATTGTCATCGTGAGTGGGTGTGTTTATGTCATTAAGTTTGAATTGATCTTGAAGTGAATCTGCCAAAATTTCAGATTTTTCAGTGTTACTAAGTGCGATATTAGCTGGGCCTTTAAGGGTTGAAATGGGAGTTCATTTTCTCCTGAATACTCTCGCCATACCCCAAAGGGTACCGGTTTCCGCATTCAGGTTTTCAAGTGTTTCTTCCCAATCTTTGTTTTTATAATTTTCTCTAACAAACTTTGCCACCATATAAAAACGTTGGTTTTTATATCGAATTTTTTTAATTAGTTTTTTTCACGAATGCACAACCAGGGTTTTTCCCCTTATGTGTAAAATGCATTTTTTTCTGCTAAACATGCTTGATTTTTTTTTCTTATATAGCCTCCATATCTGTCGATCATGTATCAATCATATAAACAATTCCCCAGCTGCTTAATCCACCCAAAACCTCAATATCCTTTAATTGTTTTGAGCAGTGTATTTTTTGTTGCAGATTTATTTTCCCCAAGGACCACATCATGAATGTACCAAGTTTCATGGACATCCTGAATGGATTAACTGAACATTTCATCTTCCTGAATGGACTATATATGTAAGTCTAAATATGTATGCTGATTTTTTGAACTGTAACATACTATATTAATTTAATTTCTCAAACTTTGATCAGTTGAACTTCTCCTATTCAGAGATATACTGAGTTGCACTACTTCCTAAAAGTGATTAAAACATATACAATAAAAAAATATAAATATTAATGTAGCAAATTATTCAGGTCCTAATTAAAAATTCAAACAAAATTAAAATTTTCATTCAATTGATTACCTCATTTATAGTGAAAAAAATGCCCAGAAATATTAAGTGACATAACCAGAGTTAAGACTTTCCACAAGCAACGGCCTTAACAATATAACAAAATAATGAGGATAAATTATATGTAAACATATTGATTTTGAATGATAGTTATGTATCAAGGCTTTAGTGATGTATAATAAACCTAATTTCATAAATTATACATTTATGTATGTTAATTAGTTCCTTATTTCAATTGATTGTTTATTAATGATGCACTTAGAATCAACATGAAGGTTATTAGCCATAGACTTTATAATTTTGAACCTCAGTCAAGTGACAAGTCCTTATCCAAACTTCCACACCACAACAGAATGAGAGCTTGGAGCCTCATTGGTTGAATTGAATTACAAAAACATTCAATGCCCATTCTAAACATACAATTGATTATATTTTGAAAATTTTATGTTCAAATTTGGAAAATACTGTTTTCAAAATAAAAAAAAAAAAAATTTAACTGGGTCATTTTTTTTAAGTTGAATGAATAGTGAAACAAAAAAACTTTCAGGTTAAATGGAGAAACCAAATGAGGAATCATATTAATCACAATTACCACTAAGTTGGCAAACATATAAGCATTAAAAAAAGTATTACCGATTTAAAAAAAGCTAATTCGAACAACATTTCAGGAGATGAATCTGTAACTTTTTCAATGGAATTCGAAAAAGATGAAACATCAGATAAAGGTATAGTAGTACTTTCAGTCCCAGAAACACCACTGTTCCCAGCAGCTGGAATGGAAGAAAGGTATCCAAGGCTTTTTTTCTGTTCTAGGACTTCTCTAAGATCACTACATCTACTTTCAGGCACAGTTCTCTGTAGATGACTGAAGAAAATTGATACAAGTCAGAATAACACTTGAAAATAATTTACAAGTGGTTAAAATAGACAAAATATTTTAAAATTTAATATATTTATCTTAGGATAATACAATTTGTGTGTGTGTGTTTTACTAAAATTTAATAAAGCATCATATTTATTTTTTAAAAAAGTGAAGATCTTGTATTTTATTGAATATTTTGTCAAAGAGCATTTACCACTAAAGGGCTACCTTTTTTCCTTTAACATTTTAATAAATTATTTGATTCATAAATTCTCAAATAATACTGCATGTATTCATTGTCATACAACAGAAGAAATATGTAAAGAAATATGCATATTGAAAAAAATTATTTAAACACCCAAAGAAACCCAAGAAGCCTTGAAGAAAAATTGTTAGGTTCCTTTCAGTAATACAAGTTTTCACCTCCTAAAGCATCTACGTGAAATTTCATTAAAGATAAGTCTCTCAAGATCTCATTAGGACAGTGAATGATGGTTAGTTTGTTTTAATTTCTGGCCCTGAAACCTCATGAGGTATATTGTACCAAACACTTGACAGTTAATTAAGGTTAACTTCCAATTTATAAAGATTGCTTTTATTCTAACAAAGATTAAAAATTAAAAAAAGGCCCCTTAAATATAATAGAATTAATACATAAAAGTGTATTAAAAAGCTATCACAATTATAAATAAGACCATCAGTGTTTTGTTTCACAAATGGCTGTTTTATTCAATTTATTAATTATTAAATTTATAAAATATTCAATTCTAATGACTGAAACAATACTTTTTCATGAAAATTCTGAAAAAGAATTATAAATTAAATAACGATGATTGAGAAAAAAAAATATCACACAGAAATACATATTTTTTTTAAAAAAAATAATAACTTGCTTCACTTTAAAGAAAAACAAAAATAATTTCAAATAAACTTAAAGTACCTCGAGCCATGGTCATTTCTCTCCAATTTTGGTGTACTTTCACATATTACTCTAGATGTTTGATAATATGGAGATTTTGAATCTGATTCTCTACTCCTAGAATAATACTGTGAGGTGTTAAAACTTGATCTATACTCTGAGTAATGCCTTTTTGTTTCATAACAAATCTTTTTCCATTCTGAATCCGAATAACTTTCATGCCTTCTAAAATGACAGCAATTTAAATCTTGTAGCAAAGTTTTCTTAACATTTCAAAAATTATTACAATGTTAACGATTAAAGTAAGTATAGCAATTTAAATAATGAAGAAAGTAAATAAGATTTTTGTACAGAATAGATATTTTACACTTTAAATCTTAATTATTATACATTCATTATATATTTAAAACATATTACTTTCAAATTTTTGAACCACCCTCTAATCAAAGATTTAAATAAGCTTGATAATACCTTACATATCAACAAAAAATGTTACTATGGGAATTACTTTAATTTAACTAAGATAATTCAAAGTTCCTGAGATATTTTAAACGACAATGAAATTTAAAAAAATGCGAAAGTGTATAAAAAAAACTAAAACTCTTAAAAATAAAAAATCTTTAGAGCATAGTTCTTACAAACTGCAATAAATGTATGAATATGTCATTGATACCTTATATATTGACAATACAAAAGCCTTTGTATCTAAAGAGAGCTCTTCAGCTTCATTCCTAAACTAATTGATTAAGAACCTCCTGATTAGTTCACAATCCTATTCTATAGTTCAGTAAAAAGACTTTACAGTTAGCTTAGAAATAAAATTTTGGCAACCTAAAATCATCAGAAGTGGGAAATAGAGCTAAGTTTCTTCTCAAACCAGTACTATTCAACATATTTGTCAATGACATAAAACACAATCCAGCTACTCAAAATTAGATACTTGGTGATGACAAAACTATTATAGCCTTGATAAAAGATCCATGAAGAATATCAGAAGCTATTCAAACACAACTCTACAAATTAAAAAAGTAACAGATGACATGAAGACTTAAAGTCAACTCAGATGAAAGAAAGAGCATATAGTTCTTTAGGGAAATTAAAACCACCAAAACCTTGTGAATCTCTTTGGTATACTTTGGTATACAGATATGTTACAATGGGGCAAGACTGGTGATAGCATTTTTATTCGAGAAGGCAAATTCAAAAATGAGATGCAAGTAAATAGATACAAGTAAACAAAATATTTTTTTGTCGGATGTGTTTATTTTTATTATTTATTTGGCATTCCACTTCAGATGGTTTTGCCACTGTAGGTGTTGCAAACCTTGCCTACCGCCTAGAGTCAGTCCTGAATGAGGAAAAACTACTTACATCTGTGTGCTGTATTTACAAAAATTTAACCTTCATTCACAACATGTATTACATCACGAGAAAGCACAAAAAGCAGTCAAACACAAATTATATATCCTTCTAGTCTAAAATTTAATACTTTCTATTGATAACAAGTTCCTAATTTTTGAAGTGATGTTACATTCCATCATGCCATATGCTGTACTTATCGAGAGAGCTTGTGCTAAATCATATATGGATAGACTACTGAGTTTTTACAAAATATCATATATATTAAAAAACAATTATAAACCTACCAAAAAATGTAAGAAATGCAAAAATCACAAGCACAACCTACTAGTTCTATAAGCAAATAGCAACCAAATTTTTCAACAAGACTGAACTTGCAATCAAAAACATTTCCAATTTTTATCACTTCAATCCTTTTAACAAAGGATGGTCCTGCACCTACCTTTTGGATCAGCCCTCACTTTTACTATCCATTGTCTCCATTTGTCTCAATAAATATAATATTAAATAAAAAAAACCAAAAAACACATAGTAGGTTACATGGCAAAAGATAAATAATAAAAAAAAAAAACATACATATCTTATGTGTATGCAGAAATATATATGTATATATATTTAAGTATTATTATAATAAATTAATAATTTAACACTAGAATTACCGAGACGGGTCATCATTGACCCAAGACGCGAGTTTTTGCTTGTTTCACAGTTGTATTCCAACGTTAAGTTTTCTAATTTTTTGACTTTTCCTAAATATTCAGTCTAATATGCCTTAAAAGGAATTTAATTGAATTCTAAGGAATACTTTATTATTTATATGTCTGTATACCTAGAATTGCCATGGGGGTCATAGCTGATCAGAACAAGATAATTGCATTTTCTTTCATTCCAACCAGGATTCCAACTCTACATTTTTCAGTTGTAAGAAAATTGTATAAAGATATGTATTGCACCTAGTTTTTGCAAAAAGGTAAGAATGAAAAGAGGGTGTGTCAACACATCTTGCATGTACCTGTTAGGCCAATGCACCAGCTTTGGTGATTGGAAGCTATTGTATTTACGTATTGGAATGTTGTAGAATGTTCTTATCTCTGTTATAGATTAGAAACTAAATAAAAAGAACATGAGATAGGTAAACAAATTAGTGGAAAAAGAAGGTAAGGTAATTAAAAAGATGGTAAACAAATTAGTGGCATTCCAGTTTTGCCCATGTTTAGTGATGGTCCCCAGCAGATGAGGTCTTTCAAAAGAAGAAGCTTTGAAATTGCTAAATGAACTTTCAGAAAATGATTCTTGCTACGAAAATACATCTGAGGATGATAATAAAAATTTTGTTATAAACACGGAAGAAATATAGTGAAAAATGTACATATAATTTCCTAATCTGAATCCAGTTCAAGTACCATCCAGTTGAGTGAAAATATTCCAAGTAAATGCAGCTCAGGAATTCATAATACAACAATGAATTGTAAAAGTGTTAAGAAAAAATAAAGCAGAGCAATCACCTCTTCAAAGTGATTTGGAAGAAGCGAAAGATGGAACCATGTGGAAAATACAGCAGCTCTTTCTATCAGACACGCTGTAGATTTTTGCAATAAAGGTCAAATAAATCTGACAAATTTAGCATCAAATTTTCGTTGGTTATAGATGTGAGCTCAAAGTTCATAATCAACACATTTCCATGTTTAAGAGAAAATGATTTCAGATAAAATTATTTAAGTGTTGGTGAAAATGCTGTTCTTAGTTAGCACAGCCTTATCTCGAAACAAGACGAAATATAACAAGTGATAGTTTTTTTACATTTCTAAAACTTGCAGAAAGCCTAAAAGAAAATGGTTTGTGCTATGTCGGAACAATCAACACAGCAAAAAGAGAAGTTCCAAAATCCTTAAACAAAACAAAAAAAAAAAAAAAAAAAAGAATTATATTCAACAACCTTCATGACACATAATAACACCATTCTTGTTTCTTACCAATGTAAAAAACACAAATATGTACTTCTTAGCACATTGTATTCCTCATTAGAAATTACTCAAAATTAGAAGAAAACTCCTGAAATAATAAATTTCTATAATTCCACAAAATTTGGAGTCGGTGTTATAGATCAAATACCAAGAGAAATATTGAGAAATCTGCATCAATGTGTTGGCCTATGCATGTTTTTTTTTTTTCAACATTTCAGATCTAGCAGTGATTAATGCATGAATAATTTTAAAGAGACAACAGGTTCTAATCTGAGCAGAAGAGACTATATTCTAAAATTAGCAGAGGAGCTAAGAGAGAAAAAACATTGCAAAAGAAGCAGAAGATATCCCTCCATGTACTACCCCTTAAAGTTTCAAACAATTAAAAACGTTCCCAGATAAAGCAATGTAAAGACAATAAAACTAATATTGTGAGTGAAAAATTTTTAAAGTTTTTATATGGATTATGCATAACAAAAAGAAGCATAAAATAAAGACTATAGCAATTTGTAAGAAATGTTTCGAGAAAAATTAGTATAATATAAGTAAAATGTCATGCATATTTAGTTTTTATTGTGATTTAATATCTCATTAATCAGTAGGAACATTGTGGGATTTAAATTAATTAAAATATATGTTATTTAAAAGATATTTTTACAAAACATTTTATACAACCTGCCAAAATTTTTAAGTATGTACTTGCAATTAGAAATTAAAATTTTTCTTAAAGATATATTTTCCTATTAACCATATTTCATATTATATAATATTCAAGAAGCTAAATTTAATAAATAATTAATTAAGAATCATTATATTATTCATGAAACACTTTATTTTCTGTCTGGCTAATCATAAAAATTAAGAATAACATGACTGAATTCCATCGGTCAGCTATGACCCACCCCTGTAGTTCTAGGTATATTAGAAATACGATAATTGTAGTGTTAAGCCATAAGGTAGTAATTACAGTAAGACTACATTTAGGATTAGCATAATTCCTATGTATATACATGTATGATTAAATATTTAAAAAGGATCATTTAAATATTTCTATACTTTAATATGAAAAAATAAGTGAGCTACAAGAAGTAAAATATCTTTGAGTATTTGTACTATTTTTCAAAATTTCAATAATTTACAAAATATGCTATTATTTGTCAGTTTGTCTCTTTTAGCATGCCTACAAGTACTTCATAATAACACACTGATGAATCACATGTTGCATAATCTTAATATATTTAATACAATAAGATTCATAAAACAACAGTTTGAACCAACGGAAAATAGCAAAGAAATGCCTTATTTTGCAAAACATGGCAATTATAAAGCAATACTGTAAACTTAAACAAAGTTAAAAGATGACATATAAAATAAAAACATTCCTCTCAATATATTTACAGTTTATTAAAACAAATCTGTATCAACTAAAATGTCCATGAAAGGGAGAAAAACTATTAAGAATGGGAGGGGGGGAAACAATGTCAATAGGAGAAGGGAGACGAAAAGAGAAGATATTTGAGTACCTCAAAATATTTTTAAAAAATGAGCTAAAGCAAATTTGAGAGCATCTCACCCCCTTCTTTTCCCTAAGAGATACTATTCTATTTGATCCACTAATTTGCTAATAAAAATAAATATTATATGAAGATAAAACTTACTGTTTATTTTCTTGTAAATTTTAAAGTATCAGTTAATCATAAAATTATAAAGTCTCATTATAAATTCAAACTTTGGGTAAATATTTATTACCTGCAATACAATAATATCATAGAATTGCAAGTTGCCTTCATTACCCAATTATACTATTTACTAATGAATTACTGCAAAATCCTGTTAATATAGGGTTAAATATAACATTTAAGCTAATATAAATCCATCCAAAAGTATAAAACTTCAATAAACAAAGCACAAATGTTTTGTATACAAAATATATTCACAATACCTCAGTTCTTTCCTCCTCTCTTCTTCCTTTCTGAAACATTGTATTACAGATAATTATCAGCAAAGTTTACATACAAAATTATTTTAGTACAAATTGATTTATTTACAAATTACAAAAGTAATTTTGAAAAATGTTTTATTAATAGAATTTTTATTACATAATTTATTTTATAGCATGTTGTATCATATTTTACTTTTATTATACCGAATAAAATCCGTATTTAATGTTTCAGCATTATTGTTTATAAGTTAAGCAGTAAAAATATTATAAAACTCAGCTTAATTACAAAAAAAAAAAAAAAAAAAAAAAAAAAAAAAAAAACTGGAAACTTTGAAAATTACATACATGTAAAATTTTAAAAAGGCTATGATCACACACAAAATCCAATAATACTGAGCCTGTTGCAAAGCATTTTTGGAACTTTATACTCAGATAATTTATAATTACAAAATATTTCCTCCAAATGACCTATATCTCAAACAGTTCCATGTTTATTCTGATATAAATGTATTTTGGAACTATATCTTTCATTCAAATCTCTATTGATTAGGAAAAAATTAATATGCTTTTGAATTTTATTACTATAAGAGAAAAAGTCCAACATTTAATAATAATTAGTAAGTACTATATAGTAAGCTATACACTGAAATTGAATCTATGCTACTTGAATTTTGGTGCAATCTAATTTCAATATTAAATTATGAGAAATATCTAATTTAATAAAAAAGAAAAGATTAAAAAAAATGCTTTTAAAGGAACATCTTTAGCTAGATTTCCACAGAATTAAAAGATCAAGCAAATAATAAGGCATTGATTAGATTTCTCCACAAATGAATAAAAAAAAATTCTAAAACAATTTAGTTCAAAGACTCCATTTTATTGAAATCTTCTAATAATTCACATAGTTCCTCAACATATTTGTAAGCTATTGAAATAAAATTTAATACAAGGGCTTGAACTTACGATTCAATTCAAACTATTCACAAACACACATATTAATTCTAAACAAAGACAAATAACTAAATCTCACAACAAATAAAATTCAGAATATTTCTCTTCAGTTTCTTCAAAAAATTTATCTTCACAGAACAGAATAAAAAGAAAATGAGCATAAAAATAACTGTCATTGAGAGCATTCCCACAAAAAAAAGCAGAAGAATTTACCTTGGATGCTTACGAATTGTGCGGTTGTCATGACCATAGTCTTTGCTTCTTTCATAATCTGACAATGCTAAAAAAGACAATTGAAACTGTTGAAGAATTTATTCTGAAAAATTTTCTTTTTAACAAAAGTAAAAAAGCTTAAAAAACATAAAATTTTTAGAATATTTCTTAAAAAAATTATAAAATGTATCATATGTACAGATGATATAATCCTGATGCTGTTCTTACACTCAATATTAAGCATTTATATATTACATACGTTAAGCTTCTCTCCTCACCATTCAATTAATACTTAGAATGAGTATAAACATCAGTAAATGTCTTCTGTCATACCTCTACTCCAACACTATTGAGTAGCAATGTCATTGCTGCTTTACCTTCCATTATAAACTTAATCAACTTTCATTTACAATTTCAAAAACTGGGAAATAAAAAATACCCAGGGGGAGAAGGGGTTGTTGGAGAATGTCTTATCCACCAAGTCCAAAATATAGGGAGAGCAGTTAATTTAAATTACACATTTATTTTAGGACTCCACGTGCCAATCACACATAAACAAATATTTACATTATTTACAACTACACAAGGCTTCCAAATAGCCCAGATTACAATTTAACCTGCTTTTGCGGTCAAGGGAAATAACCCGCTTTACGCGGTCAAGATCCAAAAGCATTCTCGTGAATATTACCCATGAACCCGTGCGCTCTCACTCACACGAGACAAAGCACCTCCTGGCGGGATCCGAGTAATTTATTTCCAACATATTCCCCCCGGATGAACGGAGGTTCATCATCTAGAGAGCACACGGTTTAATGAGCAAGAGACCAAAAAATTGATACCTCGAGCAATAAAACCATTCAAGAAATAGAAAAGTACACCCCACTTAGAAACAACCCACAACTACACAGACCACGAGAAATTTTAATTCTTTAATTTCACTTATATTATTAAAACACTGGTAACACAAGCACACTCCTCACAAAATCTCACCCCTACGCACCCACCTATATATACAGAATTAACACACCACACCATCGACCAATCACAGAGCGCACTCTCACTGCGACCAGACTGAACAAGTAAGCAGGAATCCAATAGAGTACTGCTGCAATATCCTAAGCCTAAACTCCTGAATTTCAACCATCTTCTCTTTTGGATTAATTTTAACAACACTAGTATTCAACTAGTGATATTCTAATATTAATAATATATATTCAGCATATTTTTCAAAATTAATTTCATATTTTCCAAAAAGCTATTGCACTGTAATTTTATTTTATTATCTTAATATCTAAATCTTAACTTCTGGGCAAGTGTAAAACCAAAATTCAGTCTCACCTCAAATAATAGCCAATTCACAGGGGATTAAAGCCCGAGAGGGTTATGTTCCCCGACAAAAATAGTCGATGATGATGATGAATGAGCAAGAACATATATATAAACAATTATTGAAAAACATCAAAATAAAATTCATCATAAGTACAAAATAATTAAATAATAATCATATTCAAAATTGATTAAAGTTTTTCACACAATAAAGTTCAAATAAAAGATTCAAAGCTTAACACTACTCATGTACTACATTTCAAAAAATAAATTAAATGTCAATTTATGATTGAACAAATTTTCTAGTTAAATAATTCAATAGCTCAAAAATATATTTCATACTCATGTAACATAAATCACCTTGAAGGAAGATTTAAAAGAGAGCCAAGCAATTTTACAATTTCAAGATTCTTCTATATCTCTGAATATAATTCAGCCAGGATACCACATTAACCAAATTGTTAAATAACCAAAATACCTACCACATTCAGATTCATAAACTAAACAAAATCAAGAAATTTTAAACTCATTCAATGCACTTCAAGAAAAAATCTAATACATGAATCACAAATATTTTAAATCTAAAAAATGTATGCAATACAAAATATTAATTTTGTACTAAGCAAGACAACATTCAAATATGACATAAAAAATTAATGAAATAAGAATCAATGAAATATATCAAATACATACATAAAAACAATACATGAAAATCATAGACTGAAATGTAGCTACTAAAAGAAAAATAAAATCAAAATCCTTAATTTTTCCGTTATTTTCAACAGTATGAAAAGAATTAAACTCCAACAGATATTCTTTTTGCCATCTTTTCCAAAAAACACTTTACACAATCCATTACAGTAAGCAAAATATTTCATGCATTATAAGACTAAATATTAACTTGATCGTTTACAATATAAATGACATTCCTAGATTCCTCATAACAAAATCTTACTTAAAAACACTTCATAGCATCAAAATAGTTACACTTTAAACACTAATATTTCATACACAGGAACTATTAATTATCATACACATAGAAATCAACATTCCATTCCTCCAATGCTTAAAATATCAAACATCAAAATTCATGTCACCTTCCTCACTAGTTATCATATAACAATAAAATATCAAAATTCATTAACTACACACAAATTATTTTAAATATTAATTATCATGTGCATAGAAAATGCTTAACTCTTATTGACCTCAAAATCAGAAATAGTTTACACATAAAATCACAAAAATTCCTTATCATAACACAATAATTAATCAGTTATAAGATGCTGACCGATAACACTTCACATATTTACGCAAAACTTATTTCTAAATAAAGTTTCTAAACAATAACCAATCCAAAGTTCCATAATCAATCCTTACTTAACTCTAATTATTTATTCCTTATAATTCTCTGAATATTCATTTAATATTTATTCTACTGATTATTCAATAATTTTCCACAGATACTTTAAATTGAACATTCTCTAAATACTTAAGTTTCATAAATATTCAAAATTAAATCAAATAATTCAATTCCTAGTAAAATTGCTACAAAGATACAAAACTTATAAAAAGGAGCTATCACAACAAATCACGTACAAAAGATAGTTTTAGAGTCTCTTTTCAGTCCTATTCAATAACAGAGCAATAAAATTAAAAAAAAAAAAAAAAAAGCTTTATCTCACCCATTTTCAGTTAGTGGTATGGGAACAGGGGGTGGGTCTTCAGGTTCTCTCTTTCCCTATCTTTGCCAATTAGAGCTAACAGTCCTAACAGACTCGTACTGTCCGAGTCACCCTTTTTTCTCGCTGCACTCCTTCCGCAGCTGGGGGTCATAAACTACAATTTCTTCTCCTTGGTCGGGGGGCGACTGCGCTCCAGAACATCTTTCCTCTTCATTGTAGGAGAACGCACTTTAACTTGGGCTGTGAAAATTCACACCCACCGCGGTCAAATGGGGTTTGGGGGTAAGCCATTCCTATGGCGGAGATTTCTTCCATGAATTGTATCGTATTTCCTTGGTCTCCGTGGACATCTCTCCTTGGGAGTTCAATGACTCTTGTCCTTCTATTTCCCTTATGTTGTAGAATTTTGAGTCCTTTTTTGAGAAAGGGAGCATCTGTTTCTGTCAGAAGGGGTCTGTTTTCAACCATTTCTTGAAGTAATACTTCTTCCAATTTTCTCCGCACTGTTTGATCTGCTTCCTTTTCATCATTTAAAGTAACTTTTTCATCTCCTAGTTTCCTCAAATGATTAGGTAGATTTAAACTATTGTCTTCACTCAACTCTTCTAATTCTGCGTCTCTTTTTTCTCCAATAAAAATATCTCTTCCTGTAAGATCTTTTGAACGCATCTCATTTGCCTTTTGCAGTTCGGTTAATTTCTGTCCTTCTAAATATTCCAAATCTTCTTGCGGTCCTTGTTTTCCACTCTTTTCCTTTTCTAGCATTGGTTCCGTTCCATTTTGACGCAAAGCTTCTACTCGTTGATTCTCCAACAGACTTGCTTGTCTTTCTTCCTTTTTCTTTTCAAATTCAGCTAATTGCTTTACATGGGTCTTGGGTAATTTTAAACATGCAGACTGAGCAGGTCTGCTCTCTCTCTTTACCACAAATCTATTATCAAGAGCATTTATCTTTTGAATTCGATTTTTTATTCGAAACTTTATAATCGTTATTTTATCAGAATATTCTTCGCTTGTTTTAAATTCATTATCAAATACAGTAGGATCGGTTAAAGCAATTTCGATTTCAGAATTCACAATGTTCAAATCATTTTCCCTTTTATTTATATGTTCCAAGAGTTCAAGTATTTCATCCGAATCAGTATCTTCCACTGAAGAATCCAAGATTGATTCAGTTTTTGCCATAAATTTAGTCATTCTTCCGCACAAAAATGATCTTTTGGCTTTCAATTTTTCAAAAGTATTCATCGTGTTTCGAAATCGATTTTAAAAAGACATGCAAAATATATTCAAAGATTTACTTTTAACAGGCTACGTAGATTCCTCCCGGGTTTCGGCACCAAATGTTGAAGATCCACCAAGTCCAAAAAATGGGGAGAGCAGTTATTTCAATTACACATTTATTTTAGGACTCCACGTGCCAATCACACTTAAACAAATATTTACATTATTTACAACTACACAAGGCTTCCAAATAGCCCAGATTACAATTTAACCCGCTTTTGCGGTCAAGATCCAAAAGCATTCTCGTGAATATTACCCATGAACCCGTGCGCTCTCACTCACACGAGACAAAGCGCCTCCTGGCGGGATCCGAGTAATTTATTTCCAACAGGGGTGACATAGCTTTCAAGTTACATGGTTATTCATGAACATAACCTGTCTTGTTGCCAAAATATGCAGCACAAAGATAAACTTGTGAGACAATACATTGTTGTACAAGAGGCACCAATTCCCACTGCCCAACAAATCAAATCTCACACACAACATTTGCTTCAAAACCTGATTTGAAATATTTTTGCACAATGCACCAGTCATAGTTTAACCTTGATGATAAAATTCTGTTGCACAAGCTCCCTATTTTCATCATTTTAACTTGGACAGAAACAATTTAATCTCTTAATGTCTTACTGATAACAATATTTGACATTCATTCATAGCTTCATTTTTTCATAACAATGGCACACACTTTTTATGCAAAAGAGATATGATAGCAATTGTTTGATATGAGTAGCTGAAAGTCATTGCTACGTCATTCCATCAGTTTCAAATAGATAGTACCATTTGAACATTTTTACAAAAGGGAGTCACAAAACTTTTGGAATACACTGTGTAAAATTTCAAATAAATTTTTTTCAAATATTAATAATTCCATTTCAATTAAAATATAATAAAAAGTTATAAAGGGGACCAATTTAAAAAGTAATAAATAATAACGAACTGAAACCATGTCCAAATAGCTTTAAAAAAAAAGCAAAAGTCAATCATGAATGATTGTTTTAAAATTAAGAAACCAAAATTCTAGCATTTAATACCTAATGAAATGCAAGATCTTGGGATATTATGATGAGTACATTAACTTTTTAAAATCGATTTTTGACACTAAGAGCCAACAAACCTATAAATATAAAATCTAATAGTAGAGAGAAAATAGTATATTTCGAGCACAATACAAAACAATCATTATTTTTCTTTAAATTTATATATCAGATTTAAAATTGATTCTCAACTAATCTGCTTCAAATGTAGATGAATACATTCAGAACATGCAATAAATAAATAAATTAAATTATTAAGATACTGGCTGGAACACCTGCCCTCCACAAAGGTGAATTTTACATAACTGGTGAATGATCTGCACATGCAGTATATATAAGTTGTATATGAGCAAGGAAGTCCCATCTTTTAATTCTGTGGGCCACTTCTGTTTATTTTTCAATCTAATTTTCAGTAAATTAACTCATTGTTTGAGTTTTATAATATTTAAGAAAATTACAGAACAAATCCCTTATTTTTTTTAAAAAATATCTTGCACTTTTGTGTAGAATGTATCCACCACATAAAACAAGAATTCACAGTATATATTTCAGTACATTTTGATTCTTATTTACTGCATAAAAATTCTAGGAAACATTTAAAATTTTAAAAATCATTTAAAAAATATAATTTTTACCAGATTTATTTTTTTCTCTCCTTACAATCATCTTCCCTCGGCCATCATTTTTTTCATGTTCCATAATGCAAGCTTGAACAATTGTTTCCAAAAGGGGTTTTCGCAACTGCGAACATGTTTTATACTTTTCAAGATCATGCTCTTTCTAATGAAAGATATGAAGAAAAAAAAATCATGAGAAATGGAAAAATTCTATATTTGTAACTGATTCAATATTTATACAGGAAATTTGAAAACCACAACGAAGTACATGGTTACAACATGTCTTTCTAATTAAAAAGTCCACAAAAAATTCTATATTTAAAAGCCTGCATATCTTGACACTCATATACTATAAAATCTGTGTATATAATAAATACTAATAAGCCCCTCTCTTTGAAAGATCCTGATTCATGCCTTAACTTAAATTTTACTTCAACTCTTGAAAAAAAGACATTCATTTTCTTTCATAAGCATATTTCAATCATGATTATTTATTTCATTCTTCTTATATTCTTATTGAATATTTTTTCTTTTTAAAAATACAGTGATTTTCATTTAATTTTGTTTCTTATTTAAAAAAAATTATATTTCCATGAGCAAATTTGAATTAAATTTCTATTTTAAATCTCTCTTTAAAATTTAATATTATTGTTTGGGCTTTAGAAAGGGAAATTATATTTTCAAGATTATTTGGTAAGAATTTCAAATTTGTTATTATGTATTTAAACTCAGTTACAAGCAACTTATATTCAAGAATGTTTGCAGTTGAAGGAATGGGGAATCTTTGGGATTTTATGTAAATCCTAAAATACAATTCAACATTTAAAATTTTATGATGAATTTTCATTGTAACTTGAGATACTTCAAAAGATTCAAAGTTAAAATTATATGTCGCGTAATACATGCTTTACAGTTTCTAACACATCAATCAATAACTCCCGAGACTAACATTGAAAACAACATTTTTTTTGCAAAATTTTTGTTTATTCATCAACATAACACCTTTTGTTAATCACCTTTTAGGGTGATACAATCGTTCCAACGCTTTTCCAAATCTCTTTTTTTTTTTTTTTTTCCAAAAAAAAATTTTTTTTTTTCGCAAGAAATCTTTTTTGTTGCGAGTAAATAGCGATAAACAGCTTTCTGAAACATCGACTCGTTGCTGTTTTTGTTCCATCGAAAGCAATCGCGGCATCCACTTGGAAAAAACCTTTTTCAGTAAATACACTTCCATATGATATCTGTGTCATCTCAGCAATCTCACGGAGCTTCACTTTACGATCTTTCATTATAATTTTTGTCACTTCACTCACATTTTTCGGTGTAACGGCTTCCACAGGTCTACCCGAGCGTTCCGCGTCATTTGTGTCGGTAGGACCACGTTTAAACTCGGCAAACCACCGACAAATCGTTGCTTTTGATGGACAAGAGTCCGGGTAACATTTTTCAATCCATTGTTTCGCTTGCACGGTGTTTTTACCCATTAAAAAACAATGTTTTATCAGAACACGAAACTCGGTTTTTTCCATTTTTTAAACAAACTACAAAACGACTTTACTCCAACCTCGATAACTCAGCTGTTTCTGGTCCGATCGACTTAAAATTTTGACACGTTTCAAGCAAAGGTTAGTACTCTAGAAAGACCTGGTTACTGGTTTACTACGAGCGCCATCACTGGGTTAGTCTCGGGAGTTATTGATTGATGTGTTAAGAGTTAATTGATTCATGTAAAACAGTGCCTTTGATTTCTGTTCAACTGTAAAAAAAAAAAAAAGTGTAGAACTGCAGCACTGCAGTGCACATAAGTTGTTTTTATTCCTAATTTCAAGTTTTTAAGTTTTAGGCGAAAATCGCTTTGGTTTTCATAGGAGTGCAGTACATTTCCATTCTTTTTTTTTTAAAGTTCATAATGTTTTCGAAAGGTCATTTGAGCAAATATCAGCATTTGATTGGTTTAGTTTTATTAATGTTGCACTGGAAGCAACAAGAGCGCTAATGGCGACGGACTTCGTAATTTTGTGCCTCAGTCAAGTGACGAGGACGGCACCTTTGCTGGCACCCCCCTCCTAACTTCCACAACACGCCAAAGAGAGAACTTTTGGCCCCGACAGATTTTTTTCGTCCTTTGAGGATTTTAGTTTCCTTTGTATGCAACAGATCAGCTTTAGATATTACACCACTGCATGAATTCAATTATCTGTGCGAGCTAATAGTGAGAGGAGAATCTAAAAATGGTTTTGCTACCAAAGATGACTTGCATTTTACAGCAAATGTTTCCATATGTATTTCACTAGAAAAAGTACAATAATTGCTTTAAAACAGACTTTAGTTGACTGTCTATTCCTTGAAGAGCTTTTTGAATAGTAAAAAGATATTTGAGATAATTTGTCATTTGGGAAAAGACATTTTTTGTTAAAATATTTTATTTGACTTAAGGGAAAGGACAAGAATATACAAATAAGTTGAAATTTGATAAATGTTTAACACAAGTAAAACAATGACTTTACCTGGATTTTTGCATCCAGGTAAAATGCATTTTTATTTAGTAAAAGCAATGCATACATGCAAACTGGATATTTTTCGTGGTGCAATTCCACATATCATGGAGACTAACAAGAAAAGCAGTCTACTAATAATTGCAAGGCTCAGAATTTACATAGAGGTCATTGAAGAAATAATTCTACAACATTAGGATGAGATTCTGTTTAGCAATCCAAAGCATTCCTACCTATAGTACCTTACAACAGTGTTTCTTTGGATGCTGAAAGAAACATCATTTAGTTTTATCACCCGCCGATAGAAACGGAATCCCTCCAGCCACTTCTCTACAACTAAACATGAATCAATCAAAGGGAATGAAAAAGGTATTTCAGCTTTCCTTCTGACAAACAGCATTCATAGCAAAAATGTATGTTGGCAAGCCAACTTTGTGTTAATCATAAAATATAGAAGAAAATGCAAAAGTGTACAAGTTGAAAAGTAGGAGGTGGGAAAAGAAATTGATAAGTGACAAAATTTTAAGCCAAAAGTACTACTGGTTGTTAATACAATAAAAAATTTTAAATGCTCGAGAATCATGTAAATAACTGCCACAAATCACATTTATGATCCACATGTACGATGAAAAAAAGAAGAAAAACATAAACAGGTAGAGAAGGATTGAAAATGGGGAAAGTTCGTAGGAAATCTTGAGGGCACGTTGTTTGTATTCACTAAAAACAGTAAACCCAAAAGATAGAAGAAAGATCACTTGGGTACTATGGGATTGTAAATAATACTGTTCCTACTAATGAAGGTAAGCTCCTGAAGGGGCATTAAAGATGCGTAACAGTGATGTAAAGGGCATTATACAAAACGGAATAAGGCAGATTTTTGTTTGATGTAGGTACAGTACCATAAAGGCTATAATGCTTCCAAGATTCTCCCGAATCACATCTATAAATCTGATTCTCTATTGCCAGGCTTGTATGTGATCCTGATTGGACAAAAACAGTATTTTTTTAAAAAACTTCTTAGCATTTTTTTCCGTCTTTTTTTTACCTAGTTATTCAATGTGACAAATTCTATATCATTCTACTTCATAAAAAATAGTACTGTTTCTCTGTTAAATGCGTACTAAGTTCTATTTTTTAAATTAATATTTGTTTACAAATTTTCCGAAAATCTCTGTCCCTTGACTACTGTTGAGCAATCTTTAATTATACTGAATATTCAAGTTTTTCCTGCATTCTATGCAATAAACAGAAAATTTTATTATTAATTATTAATATTATAAATACATTTTTGAAAATATGAACAGATTTACCAGGAATGCTAATCTATGCTTTACACCTTGAATATGTTCAAGTAATTGTTGAGAATCGGGTAAAGAAGCAGAACATAAGAAACATGAATAAATAGGTTTCTGCTCTAAACGTTGAGTTTCACATATGTGTTTCAATCCTGAAAAGATAAAAAAAATTGAGTAAAATAAATGCAAGAATGATCTCGAAAATAAACAAAATTAGAAAAACTTCTCACTTACATTAAGAGATAAGATCAAATATTTTTCAATTTTTATAATATAATACAACTTACCAACAATTGGTCTAATGTCAGCATCTATTTCCTGTTTAATACTAGGATCTTCTTCATCAAGATATTCAAATTTCCAATTACCTAAAAACAAAACATTTTAAGAGCAATACTTTTTTTTCCACACTAGATCTAAATTTTAAAAAAGTGAAAAGCCTAATGAATAAAAGTATACAACATTCATTGTAACAAAATTAAAAATGAAACATATTCTACATTTTCTGTAACAAAGCTCTTGAAGCTTTTTCCCCAGGCAATTGAATAAACAGTTTTTTTTTTTTTTTTTTTTTTTTTTTTGAAAATATCTATAAACAACGAAATTTCGTTTGTTACATCCTGTTACAGGGCTTTTTAAAGTCAGTTTTTTCTCAAATGCAGCATATTTTTGAGATAACACGCACTTTGAAACTTGTGATTTAACACATTATTGCTAAATGAATGGTGGTGTTCAATTCAATCAAAATGTAGGACATTCTTTTTTGTAGTTGTAGCATTATATCTGAATAAATTATCAAAAATAGGAACAATAAATAATGATCTAGACTATTTTAAGTTAAGTTTCTTGCATGACTGCATGCAAAAGTTTATGAGTCATTTATTTTGACACAGTTAAAAGTTGTCAGCAATTGACAGATTCTATTTACATAGAGAATTTTAAAATAATGTTTTATATTCTGTTACATTTATTGTAATTAAAAGAAACTAATCACAAAAATACTTAGAAAATCTAAGGGCATGATTCTACAAGTTGTTTCAACATTTGCCATGAGGCCGTGGAGCTCATTTAATGGACTGATGGTCTGGTGAGAATTTTTTAAGAAATATAATTTAAAGTTATTTTTTAAAAATCAAAGTTACATCATAAGGTTTCCGTTTAAATAACAGATTTTTTAGTATACCTTCCCTTTTGATAAGATCTTGTTATACTTTTAAAATTTACTTATATGAAAGTAAAGAAAAAAATGATGAAATATAAATAAAAAAAACTATGAGCAAAAAATGTTTGTACACCCATTTAGAGACTCACGAAAAATATTTTTTCATTCGTGATAGAGGAAAAAAAAAAAAAACGTTTTTGAAAGGATTTGAATCCTGTTTTAATATGTTCAACTAACATGCTGATTAAATTTAAATGTTTTTGAAAGGATTTGAATTAGACAACTTTGTGTGTTTGCTTTGCATTGACACCTAAGCAGAATACAACAGACTTTAAAAAAAGTGTTATTAATAAATTCAATAGCGAACCTGGATTCACCTATTCTCAAAAATAATCACGGCTGTAATGGAGTGAAATAAAAAAATTTTCAATGGAGGAATGACAATAGACTTAATACGAGAGATTAAGTATTATTAAAAAGTAAGTGACAAATCTGGATAAAATTTATTCTGCTTCATTTATTTTTATGTTACATAATGCTGCTAAATACAGCTACTCATGTGGATTTGTTTGGTTTCAGGAAACTGTAAATTGAAGTAACCTGCAGAATGGAGAATTTATAGCTCAATCTGAATCTTTATAGTTGAATTCTACAATGGCAGCCTTTGAAAAATCCAAGAAATACTGTGAGCAATGGTGGGAAGGGGAGGGGGGTATGTGTCTCCTTGTCATAGTTCCCAACACACAGAAAAAATAACAAACCTAAATAGGAAATCTCAAAAAAAAAATTATAAATATTTATTTTGTAGTTTTACTTCAAAGTTATTTGTGTTCAAGCGTAGAACTGAGCTATCTATCATACTGTATGTGTAAACTTTCATTTCTCAATTTAAATTTGATTCCTCAGTTAATATTCCTGAATTCCCGAGTTTATTTTTTGACTAAGGATTATATAAGCACGAATAATATACGAAATAAAAAAAAGGATAAATATTTTGAACTTTTTAAAGGGGAAAAAAATCTTTCCCCATCCCTGTCAATTTTTCCTGGATCCACCAATGGCTGGGAGAGTGTGTGAGTGAGTGAATGTAAAGTTTATTGGCGCAAGAGCCAGATATGGCAATGCTGCGCCAAAAATGATTTAACTGTGTTCTAGACGAGAAAAAAATGAAGAAAAGACAAATTGGTTGACAAGGAGAGTCGAAAATTGAGAAAGATTGCTAGGGTAACCCGGGGGTGCGTCACCCGTGTTTACCAATGACAGTAAACCCCAAAGGAAAGAAAAAGATCACTAAGGTGCCTCGGGGTCATGATGCCCGTACTTACCTGAAGAAGGCAAGTCCCTAAGGTCCCCTGATATAATCCCCAGGGGCAGGGTACCAATGGCTGGGAGAATTGCATATCTCTGAATGGTTATTATGTCGCGAAGTCTTAAGAATAATAAATAAAAATTAATTTTCTGTCTAAATTTTAGTAATAATTAAAACTAAATGATACCTTGGGATAAAAATTAAAATTTTATAGTACTGCAGATTATTTCAATCTACGACTTCTTGAAACCAAATACACCAACATAAATAGCTGTAATGTACAACATTAAGAACATACGTATCAATTAAAATTCAGAATTTATTTTATTCAGATATATCGGTTATTTCTCAGTAACAATAAAAACTTTATATCTTATGATGAGATATTTAAATATTATGAATCTTTTATAAATATTCAGTAATATTTTTAAATATTATGATTATTTTATAAATATTCAGTAATATTTAAATTTGTGATAGAATTTGAAAAAAAATATTTCAAGGAATCCCAGCATAAAAAATACTCACTATAAAAAGTTTCAATGCTGTTTTTTTTACATATAAAATTTAATGAGGCTTCATTTTATTAGTAGAAAATAAATATTAAAAAAAAGGCAAACACCATATAATATTTTAGTAATTTAATACTTTTTTATACAGGTTGAGTGAGTGAGTGAATGTTATGGCTTAGTTTAGTTTATTTATTAAGGTCCAACTAGAAGCAACACGAGGGCTATTGGCGACGGACCTCGTAATTTTGAACCATGGTCGAGTGTCGAGGATGACACCTGAGCTGGCAGCCCTCTCCCCTCTCTTAACTTCCACACCACGCCAACGGGAGGACTTTGGACCCCGAGTGAATGTTACGGTGGAAGAGCCACATGTGGCTATGCTGCGCCAAACAAGATTTAAATGCAGTCCAGACGTGAAAAAATTGAAAAAATGGACAAGTGGTTGACAAGAAAGAGGTTCAAAAATGGAGAAGAATCGCTAGGATAACTCGGGGGGGGGGGGGGGGGCATCTGTAATCTGTATTTACCAAAGACAGTAAAGCCCATGGAAAAGAAAAAGATCACTAGGGTACCTCGGGGTCACGATACCCGTACTTACCAGCAGGAGGCAAGTCCCCGAGGTACCCTGATATAATCCCCAGGAGCAGGGTGCTCGGCTATACCCCCAGACACTGGGTACCCATTTTAGTCGCCTTTTAGGACCTACATGAGCTACAGTTGGACTATTTTGTCATAACCAGTCACCACATTGGTACTCTTATAGTTTGAGCTCATACGAATCCTACTAAACTTCTCCACAAAATCAAAACATACACACAAGACCAAAAATTCCATCTATTTTTCAATAAAACATATAAACTTAATTTATCAATGTATGGTTTGCTCTTAATTACTATTATAGCATGCATATATATATATATATATATATATATATATA
>BMAW01127312.1:0-58520 GCA_019974015.1 Nephila pilipes | reverse complement strand
ATATATATATATATATATATATATATATATAAAACAAAAAAAGTATAAAGTTAATTTTCACAAAAAAAAAATCTTTATATTAAATACTTAGTATAACACAGTTTGAATAATAAAATGAAATTAAGGGTGCAATATTTGAGTAGATTAAAATATTTATAGAAATATTTCCATCTCTATGAGCATATCACTATAAAAAATGATTTTAAAAAAATTAAACTTTTTCTCATCTCACTTTCTTTAGCAATAAATTGATCTTGATGATTGATTAAAAGTTCAAGGATATTTCTTTAACTGATTCTCAGTTCACACAAAAAACAATTCATGATAAATGTATTATCCACATAACAAAATTAAACATAATCAACTATTTGTACTGCATTATTAGTCTAGAAAAAAGACTGATCACAACAGTCAATTTAAAAAAAATAGTGAATTTATTTTAGAACTATTTTAAAATATGCCATTTACAATATCCTACCAATCCAAAAATCTTATTAAAATAAAAAATTTCGCTTTATATTACATATTTAGTGCAAACTATATTTTAATATAATTTTTAAAATTTATATGATATTTAAAGTAAAAAGATTATAAAAGAGCATTCTAATTACATGTACTAAAACGGTTCAAAAATTAACTGTGTTAGGAATGAATTCAATCACTGTTATGTAGTACTTTGATCATTTTCTTTTTTCCTAAGACGTCCAAAAGTATAACAATCTTCGAATCCCAAAAGTCATCCTCAGAATCTTTCCAGCTAATGAGACAGCCTTCACCTTCTTTGGAAGCAACTCCTTGTTTTGATTATTGCTTGGTTCTGATACATAGGAGTAGAAATGAATCCCTTTGTCATTGATGGTGACAACTCGACGCGGCAGCTATAAAATTTTGATTTGTCACAAAACTAACAAATGAATCGGTATAAAATTTATTTGGAGGCCATTCAACAGATGGCAGTATACAATGATAAAACCTATTAGCCTTAGAAACACAATCTTCCGTCAAAACAGGTGCTTTTTGAACCGCAGTCATTTTTTGCAAGTACTCATAGATTAAAATGCCTGCGTCTTCAAAATTGCATTCTTCCTAAATACAAGATTGAACCTTGATTTCATTGACGAAATGAAGCAGATATTTTACGTACAAATAACTCAAAAAAAAATGAAGCAGAACACTTGCAGAATTGATACACAGAAAAATCATCTCAATAATGCACAGTATGTTGTGATGTGATACATTGAAGGTTTGTCCAAGTATTGCAAATGGCTTCCCCCCCCCACACACACACTCCTGACCAAAATGGAAAAGGATGGAGAGTAACATCAATGAGTGGGGTAGAAAATGACGAAGGATGTTATGTAAACTACATGAACCGTGTCAGTTGCCTCCAAATCAATGGAATGTGCAAATTCACCCAAAGCGAAAGCATGTTTAGTGCTTGTGGCAAGAATGTAAATGCATCGATGATGATACTGAAGTTTTATTGGCGCAAGAGCCAGATGTGGCCATACTGCACCAAACAAGGTAAATCTATGATCTAGACATTAAACAATGAAAAGGTTGATCGACAAGAAGGGTCAAGTGAGAAAGTAAAGTTTATTGGCGCAAGAGCCAGATATGGCAATGCTGCGCCAAAAATGATTTAACTGTGTTCTAGACGAGAAGAAAATGAAGAAAAAACAAATTGGTTGACAAGGAGAGTCGAAAATTGAGAAATATCGCTAGGGTAACCCGGGGGTGCGTCACCCGTGTTTACCAATGACAGTAAAACCCAAAGGAAAGAAAAAGAACACTAAGGTGCCTCGGGGTCATGATGCCCGTACTTGTCTAAAGAAGGCAAGTCTCCGAGGTTCCCTGATATAATCCCCAGGGGCAGGGTGCCCGGCTATACTCCCAGACGCTGGGTACCCAATTTAGTCGCCTCTTACGACGGATTCTGCGTGTAGACTTCGAGGAGCGAGCACGTCTGAACAGCATGGAGCTAAATAAGCCCAACATGGCCGATGTCCTGGTCACAAACCCGATGGAGATTGCACCTCCTGAGAGCAATACTCCAATGCCCAGCGAAAACCAAGTCTGCGAGACGATTTAGAACCTAATTCATCAAATCAATCTACTAAATCCAAGATTGAAATACATAAAAGAGCTAATAGATGTCGAGAAGAAAAACCCAATGAGCAGGGACCCTAGACCAGCCATGGAACTCCAAGCTGAAAAAGGAACCATAGACTCAGAACTGGAAAAACTAATAGGTGAGCTGAATTCTTACTCACATTGCCCAGTAAATAATTGCAAAATTCATAAAGACTTAAATTCAAACTTAAATAACCTAAAAAATTTAAGAAAACGCATGGCTGAATCATGCAACATCAGCGAAACAACTAAGCCTAATGAACCAACACCTAGTACTAGCAGAGCTCCTAAAGCTCAAAGAACAATTGATCAAGATGTTTTCCTAAAACCAACTAGAACAACTAAATTTAATAAGCAATTGATTCCTGAGAATAATAATAATTTAAATACAAGCAATAGCTTTGACGCGCTCTCGGATTGCGATCCAGACGAAGCCGACATCGACCTACCCCCACCCCCTCCAAAAATTCAGCCAATCATGTTGAAGCTCACACAAAACTACAATCTCATCATTCAAGCGGTAAATAGAAACTATCCAAAGGCCACCTGCAAACTCTCGGGCTAGTACATCAAAATTAATCCTGAAAGCGAAGATGACCACAGAGGCATAACCACACAATTGACCAACATGAAATCAGAATACTATGTCATCCAACCTCTTTCTGAGCGGCCTTTGAAGGTATGTATAAAAGGCTTACCATCGCACGCCGATCCAGAAGATGTAAAAGAAGACCTTGAATCTCAAGGGATAAAAGTACAAAAAGTCGCACAATTAAAACAACTCAAAACCAAGCTTCCACTCCCCATTTTCATGGTCGAAGTTAGACGAACCGAAGATGCCCTAGATATTTACAAAATACAAGCAGTTATGCACATGCTGGTGAAAATAGTTCCCTTTAAAAAGAAAAATACCACCACGCAGTGCTATAACTGCAACTACTTTCACCACTCATCCATGAATTGCCGGATGAACACAAGGTGCCTAAAGTGTGGAGCCAACCACCGAACTGGAGAATGCCAAATTAAAGAGAGAATCGAAAAACCAGCTTGCATCAACTGCAACCAAGAACACATGGCAAGGATGTCCTCCATTTCCTAAAAGAAAACCCAAAAAGGGCGAAACTACAAAGAAAACCAACGAGAGAAATGTAATTCCTACAACCAGAACAGTGACCGCAGACTTCACCTTTGCGAACATCTGTAGCACCAATACAAACCAACAGATGGAGCCACCAGTACTACCAAACATGGTCGAAGCTTCGAACCAGTTTGAGCCGACAAATCCTCCCATTATTACTAATAATAATACAAACAACAATAGTACAGGCAACTTTAATTTCATAACCGCTATAAGCGAGCTACAAAATCTTTTTAATAAATTTCCCAAATTATTTGAAGCTTTAAACAATATGTCAAAGGTGAAAAACGACCTAGACAAGCTCAACATATTTATAGCGGGTATAGTCGCTTCACCACCCACATCCCATAATTAAAATTCAATCTCCTCGGCCTCAAACTGGTTACCTGGAACGCCCTAGGGGTAAAGTCTCGTGATGTAGAATTACGACACTTTATTGATAAGCACTCCCCAGACTTAATTTTATTACAAGAGACACATCTAGGACCGGGTATAAAATTCTCTATGCCAAACTACACCACGCACAGAAACGACAGAATCAACTCGACTAACAGATATTCCGGCGGCACTGCAATATTAGTTAAAAAACCTCTCCCACACTACCAAATTCCAACACCCACACTAGAAGGTGTAGAAGCAACAATCGTTGCACTCACCCCAGCAGATGGAAACCCCATACTTGTTACCTCAATGTACATCTCACCATCTGTAAAAACCTCACTTGTACCAAAACATATACAAACTATCCAAAACCTAGGGTCATCCTCAATAATCTGCGGAGATCTAAATGCTAAGCACACCAGCTGGGGCTGCACATATAATTCATCTAGAGGTAACGCTTTAAGAAACTTTGCCGATCAAAACGGCTTAGAAATCTTAGCCCCGCCCACACCAACATGCTACGGTTATAACTCCGCCTCCATCATAGACATCACAATAACGAAGAGCTTTGATTGGCCCGCTCAAATCCACTCGCTACCGGAGTTAAGTAGCGATCACAACCCAGTTTTTATCCACTCTGATACTCAGAACAAGTACGAACTGCCGGAACCTAAAGTTCGTACAAACTGGGAACTATTTAAAAGCACTCTACTAGCAAACACAATCCAAACATTCACACTACCCAAAGCACAAAGCGGAGAGGATATTGATAATCAGATCGCAGAACTCACACAAAACATTTTAAGTGCACATAAAATTGCCTCAAAACCCATAAAACACAACAAACAAACTTTTATCGGACAGGAATTACGGGATCTATTCAGAAAAAGAAATAAAGCCAGAAAAACCTGTCAATTTACCCGTTTTCACACCGATAAAGAAATTCTAAACAGACTTCAAAACGAAATTAGGCGAAAAGTGCACTTACATGAAAACAAAGATTGGGAAGAAACACTTGAAAACCTGAATGCGGAAACCGGTACCCTTTGGGGTATGGCGAAAGTATTCAGGAGAAAACGAACTCCCATTTCAACCCTTAAAGGCCCAGCTAATATCACACTTAGTAACACTGAAAAATCTGAAATTTTGGCAGATTCACTTCAAGATCAATTCAAACTTAATGACATAAACACACCCACTCACGATGACAATGTAAAGGATGTCGTTCACAGTTACCTACAAAACGAAGAAAACTTCCAAGGCCAAGATTACTCTCCACCACTAGCATCTGAAATAGCAGAATACATCAAGAAAATAAAAATTAACAAAGCACCCGGAAAAGTAGGAATAACCAATAAAATGATTAAAAACCTTCCTCGTCTATGCATATTCCAACTCCGAAATATTATTAATAACATGCTAGACCTCGGTTACTTACCAGATTCCTCGAAAACCGCCGTAGTCATCCCGATCCTGAATCCAGGAAAAGATCCCACCCTACCAAGCAACTACAGGCCAATATCCCTACTACCAATACTAAGCAAAATAGCCGAAAAAATCATACATAATAGACTCTCCAACTTTCTTCAAGAAAACGATGTTATTATCCACCAACAACACGGTTTTATTCCAAAATTATCCACCAGCCATCAACTACTCAGAGTCATCGAATTTATAAAAACAGGATTCTTCAAAAGAAAAAACACAGGAGCGGTTTTCCTGGATATCCAGAAAGCGTTTGACCAAGTCTGGCATACCGGATTAATCTTCAAAATGATACATTACAACACCCCACCATATCTTGTGAAAATAACCAATTTCTACCAGCAAAACAGAAAATTCCAAGTCACAATAAATGAAAATCTATCAAATCCAAAAATAATAGAAGCCGGAGTCCCGCAAGGAGAAATCCTCTCAACAAGTTTGTTCAATTACTATGTGAACGATATCCCTACACACCCAGGAGCAAAATTATGCATGTATGCAGATGACACTGCGATATTAGCCCAACACAAATTTTCACCTAACATAGGCCAAGCACTAAACGAACACTTACAGAAACTAGAAACATGGTACTCTACTTGGAAAATTGTCCTGAATGTTTCCAAAACAGAGGCCGTCTTCTTTTCACGAGGATACAGAAAAAATGAACCAGACATCTTTCTGGAAAACAAAAATATACCCTGGTCTCTAGACACCAAATATCTTGGTGTAACATTGGATAAAAAACTCACTTTCAAACAACATGTAATACGAATTAAAAAGCAGTATAGATCTGCAGTTAATAAAATTTTTCCCCTTATCGCGCGAAAATCTGCTTTAAGCAGACGTAACAAAATGCTTATCTACACCCGGATTTTAAGACCTATCCTGACCTATGCTAGCCCGGTCTGGTCACACTGTGCTAACACTACTTTTGACATATTAGAAAAATCACAAAACTCCACAATTAGAACGATTGTTAAAGCCCAATGGTACATGAGAAACACTGATATCAGATTTTCAATTAAACTCCCCCACTAAAAAATTTTATCAAAAAACTATCTGAAAATTTCTTTCAAAAAATCGATACTTCAAATAATAAAACCATACAAGAAATAGAAAAATACACCCCAATAAGAAATATAACCCTCAACTTCATAGACCCAGAGAAATCCTAATATTATAATTCCACAATTTAAACTATTTAATAACTAATATTAATCCATCCCAATCCACTGCTTAAACACCAACACTAGCACACTGCATCCACCCCTACCCACACACACTTATATACTCAAACAGCTCACCTCACCACCGACCAATCACAGACCACGCTCTTACTGCGACCAGACCGAGCAAGCAAGCAGGAACTCAATAGACTTCTGCTTTAATATTATAAACAACTCTCTGCTCTACAACTAAATTTGATTATTCATTCATATTTTTACTTAGTAATACTGTATTACTTTCTACAACAATTATTAAATCTTAAAAATCTCTATTCTAAAAATTTTTAACTTCAAAGCTATTGAAATTTATATAATATTTTCAATAATAACTCATTAACTTCTGGGCAAGTGAAAAACCAAGATTCAGTTCACCATTCATTTTAAAACCATTTCACAGGGGATAGAAGCCCGAGAGGGTTAAGTTCCCCGAAATAATAGTTGTCGCTACTCTTACGACGTGCATGAGCTACAGTGGGACTATTCTGTCATTCCCGATCACCACTCGGATCCAAAAATGTATCGAGCAACGTTGCGCAGTAACTTTTGCGTTCAACTGTTCAAATCCACCACACAGACTTTTGATATGATCTGTGATGCTTATAAGAATAATTCCATGTCCAAAACGCGTATTTGAGAAGCAGAAAAAATTCAAAAATGGCAATTAGTTTAGTTTTTTTTATATATATATATATTAACGTCGCACTAGAAGCAACATGAGGGCTATATTGGCGACGGACCTCGTAATTTTGAACATCGGTCAAGTGACGAAGACGACACCTGAGCTCGCACTCCCTCCTTTCTTAACTTCCACATCACGCCAACGGAAGGACTTTGGGCCTCAATAAATTTAACGTTCATCAGCCCCAGCTACACGGCGGGTCTTTAGCGGCCAAGGTTCGAAATTGCGACTGAACGAAAACCGCCGGCCATGAATCCGAAACCATGACCACTAGGCTACCGCGGCCACTTCAACAAAGACTATGAAGATGTCGAAGATAGACAAACAACGCTTTCGATGTCCGACATCTACCCGAACCAATGAACATTATATTAAAGTTCGAGAGTTGAACTGTAAACGCCAGTTAAGTGTTCATTTTACAGCAGAGGAACAGCAGGTACCTTTATGCGATAATGTGCCCTGCTGGACTTCGCTAACTGTGTGGAAGGTGACGGTCCTGGTCCTTTCGTTGTCCATAGTGTGTGTGCATAAATATAGCAGAACGTAGATGGGGGCCGCCCTCATTCATCAATATATGCGAATTTATTGCCGAAGTTCAAACAGGAATGCAAATTTTTGTATAACTCAGTATTAGTTTCAACAGATTTCGTCATCGTCAAAAGTAGTGCTGGTTCAACCATTAAACAAGATAAACACGTGCATGGGGTATCACAGATAAAAAAAAAAAAAAAAAAGACACTCTGTATGTAGCGAATGATGCAATACTTCAAAATGTGGTATTTATTGGTATAAACACACCACTTGACAACCATCCTTTAGGCCAGAGGTATTCAACCTTTCACACTTTATGGAACTATTTGAGCTTACCGTTTTCTTGAAGGACCCCCTTGATCAAAGAGCAGAAAAAAATTGGTTATCAAAGCTTTAATCCTACTCAAATTTACAAAATTATTATTGTAATTTTATTTTATCGCAATAAAAACATCTTAATAAGATAATGAATGGTAAGGTAGTTTAGTTTAGTTTGTTATTAACGTCGCACTAGAAGCAACACGAGGGCTATTGGCGACGGACCTCGTAATTTTGAACCACGGTCAAGTGACGAGGACGACGCCTGAGCTGGTACCCCTCTCTCCTAACATCCACACCACGCCAACGGGAGGACTTTGGGCCCCGAACAGATTTAACGTGCATCAGCCCCGGCTACACGGCGGGTCTTTGGCGGCCGCCAAGGATCGAACCCGCGACTGAATAAAAACAGCCGGTCGCTAGTCCACGACCTTGACCACTAGGCTACCGCGGCTACAAATGGTAAGGTAGCTAATGAGATTTTTTTTCCCTAAAATATATTTAAACAATAGCAACAATATTTCCTTTTATAACAAATCCATACATATACCCTCACCTTTTTGAACGAATGTCTTAATGGAAAATGCCTCAACCTTAAGGGAAAGAGCAGGGTTCCCTAAAGAGCCATAAAATTTCCTGTCAACATTCTTTGTTTAGTTTTATTAACGTCGCACTAGAAGTAACGCGAAGGCTACGTTTTCGATTAGCATTGTGCGATATTCTTTGTTACTTGGTAATACTTGATTTTGTTTTTTAGATTGGCAACACCTTGATGTTGTTGACTCTTGTTCCAATTAATTCATTCACAATATAATCTCACTTCATAGTTATGAAAAGCTAAGTTTTCTTCATCTCTCTCTAAGTTTATTAATAGTACAATTTTAATAACTATGATCCTTTAGAAGTTTTTTTAAGGTGCGTATCTTTTTAAAAGTGATTAATATATAACAACTGCTGAAATAAAAAAAAAAAGATTCGACGTTGATTCCACATGCGCAAACGCGGAAGCAAAATGGAATAACTGGAAAAGAACTTTCTACGAAGTATAACAAACATTTCCGAAGGAAATAAATTATCTTTACTGTGTAACTATGTGAGTTCAAGTGTACATTAATGACTGTTCATATAAAAGCGTAACGTTATTATTTGCTAGACATTGCTTGTCAACGCGAAATCAACTGACCGGATAAACAGTCGGTGAATATTTACAAATTTTAAGCCAACTTAGCAAAGATTATGGCTTCAAACACGTAAAGGCTGCAGATTACCGCAAGGAGTATACTAGTGTAACGTCG
This sequence comes from Nephila pilipes, assembly GCA_019974015.1. Taxonomy (NCBI): domain Eukaryota; kingdom Metazoa; phylum Arthropoda; class Arachnida; order Araneae; family Nephilidae; genus Nephila; species Nephila pilipes. Next base: position 49,334 of record BMAW01127312.1, on the reverse strand, counting down.
TGATCCCTGAATGCGTAGAATGAAGAGGTAACGTGAAGGGATCACACAGCTTAAAAGAAGATAACTCTTTATTTAACAAAGTTGAGATTAACTTATGTTTAATCGTTTCCGCCTGGATTCTTTTTACAACACTGATAACACATCTAATTACCTAGCACCGAGGCAAATCGCATATATCTAAACAGCACAAGTCCTAACATATATAGTTGGGAAAAAAACACCAATATCTCAGTATTCGAAGTAGTTCGATTAAGTTCTCAATTCGCAAGCGAAGGCAATCGCCTCCAACTTAAAGCTGTTACGTTTTCTCGCTCCTCCGCAGGAATCCTCCTCCTCTTTTTTTCTTCGCCCTTTTTAAGACCTCGGGTAGGTCTCTCCCCCGCCTTCCTTTTGAGTTATTTTCCTTTTTTCAAAGAACAACCCAATCAAAGAGAAACTCCGTTTTGTCCTCTGCAACACTATTCGCTCAAGTCGGTGTCGGCCGCGCCACAGCTAGGCCATAAATTCCCATTATAAACATGGCAGGGATTAACAATACCTCACAAAGAGGGTTCAACTCTGCCGCACCTGTGTAACAGAGTCCATGAATGTGGCTGAATGTCCAAGCCACCTGACTTTGTTCTTTATTGCTTTTAAGCTATATATTTTTAATGAATGGGAAGCTGGGAACAAAACGGGGTTCAAAACAAGTCTGTGGAGGGGTTATTTATAGCCTACGCTACACTAGGGATGCTATCATACACAGATTAAAATGTCCTCGTACTTCCAACGCCTTCTTGAAAATACCTTGATCAAGCCAGAGCCCTTGAATTGGCTGAAGAGCGTACAACTTATTTGGGAAATTTTGTCTCAGTGCCATCAGCTACAATGGAAAGCCCCAATTTTCCAGATGATGTTCTACCAACTTGACTGCTTCCTCCTCGAGATCTCGAAAAAAAAAAAAAAAAAAAAATTCTGCGGAAATTATTTTTATCCACGAAATATGCGTCCAGCAAAAGATGCCATTTGCAGAAAGTAAGGCAAGAAAAAGGACATTACCAGCCTGTCTGTAAATCTAGATCAGGTAGGGATTCTTCAAATATGGCGGGTTCTTCAAACGTTTTGACAGCTATTTCAGCAGCCAGTCACTGACTCCAGAAAACAATCATTAAAGTATTGGCAAATTATATCCAGCTTGTTGCATTTATAGATAAAGACCGCTCTTTGAGTTTTTTATAATGAGAATAAACATTAAGTGAAAATTGAACCACATAATGGGAAAATATCCATGGCAAACTCCTCTATGGTTACCGAAATAGTAGGATTTTGTAGAGTAAATTGAAAAAAAAACTTCATTTATCAAAGCTCGAACTGTTGATCTTTGTAGTGATATATTGATAGGCCATGATATTCTAAAGGGAAATTCATCTGTGGAAATTGGATTTGATGGCTCCACTCCTCCACTAACTATTGGTTCTTTAACTGCAACACAAGTACCTCCTGTTTCGCTATTTTCTAATTTGATTACGGATTGTAGACAAATGGGGACAAAATCAAGACGTCATATTGAGGAAGACAATAATTTTATGGCAATCGAAACTTCTTCGTGAGGGTGTCATTGAACCAAGCAATTCACGAGGAATAACTAGCTCAAGCATTTGTTACTATAGGAGACAATAAAAAGTCCAGAATGGTAGTTGACCATTCTCCAGGCCATTAACAAGTACACTTTACCTATCCTCCGCCTAAAATTGAAGAGATAATTTTAAAGATTTCGAAATACAAAATATTTAGTAAAATTGATCTACAAAGTTCCTGCCACCAGATCCCTATTCTGGAAAGTGATAAGTATTATACAGCTTTTTAAGCTAGTGGAAAACTATACCAGTTTTTGAAAGTTCCTTTTGACGTCACCAATGGAGTAGCCTGTTCTCAAAGAGTCATTGACACTATATTTGAGGATGAAAACTTGAAGTATCTTTGTACTTATGATGTTACTGTTTGCGGCAAAGATCAGAAAGAACATAATGACAACCTAAGGAAATTCAAAGCTGCGACAAAAAAAATTTAATTTGACCTTAAATGAAGAAAAGTGTACCTATTCCACAAATTTTGCCCGATTACTGGGTTATATTGTCAATGATGGTACAATGAAACCAGATCTGGAACGACTTAAAGCCTTTGATGGATATGCACATTCCTAATTACTCTTCTGCGTTACAGCCTGCTTTAAGCATGTTTGCACATTATTGTAGGTGGATCGCAGGTTTTCAAAAGAGATACGTCCCCTTCTAGGGGGAAAAAAGCAGTTTCCTGTCCTTATTGAAGGAGTTGCAGTCTTTAATTTTGCTGAAAGATAGTGTGGCCAATGCTACCTTGGCAACAATTGAAGATGACATACCTTTAGAGTCGAGACTGTCTCATCAATTTTTGCGATTTGGTGATATCCTGAGCCAAACCAGCCGGATGTGGCCTTTATTTCCCCAAGAACATTAAGTACATCTGAATTGAGACATTCTTCTCCAGAAAAAAAGGCATATGCCATTGTGGAAGCCCTCCGTCATTGGAAACATTTAATGGGAAAGCATTTTGAAGTGTTCACAGATCAACAAGCAGTCACATTTGTTTTTGATCCGTGACACAGCAGTAAAATTAAAACGTTAGAAACTTGAGTTAGCCAGTTTTAAGTTTACATTTACTGGCCAGAGAAACAAAATGTAATAGCTGACACATTATCCCGTATAACAGGTGCTCTAACTTCTAGAGTCGACTTAAACGACCTACATAACTCTAGGTCAACCTGGGGTAACACGAATATACCACTGGGTTCGTTACAAGGATCTCCCTATTTCTTAAGATGATGTACGAAAATTCATAAATGTTTGTCTGGTATGCAAAGTTGAAACCCAGATATGTAAAAAAAATTTAGGAACACTTGTGAAAGCTACTTCCCCATTTGAAAGGCTGAATCTCGATTTTAAGGGACCTCTCCCCACTGTCTCAAGAGACTGTTATCTCGTGACAGTTGTAGATTAGTTCTCCAGATTTCCATTTGCCATGCCTTGTAGTGACTTTCTGCTACAACTGTGATATCTCATTTAAAGAACCTTTTATCGCGCGATTTTTGGTATGCTATCATTCATCCACACTGATCGAGGTTCTACCTTCATATCTCAGGAATTGGAAATTTTTTTTAACTTCTCATGGAATAGCCACGGGTCGCACAACTCCCTATAATCCAGCAGGAAATGGATAGGTGGAACATTACAAAGAAATAGTTTAGGAAAAGTATACAACTTGCTTTGAGATCTAACAATATGCGGACTGAATAATGAGAGGGAGTCGTACAACTAGCTCTTCATTCAATTCGTTCCTTGTTGTGTACCGCCCCTACAAATGCGACTCCCCAGGAGCGAATGTTTTTACACCCTCGGAGATCCCATAACGGCTGCTCCATCCCCATTTGGCTTACACAATCTGGCCCTGTTCTCATGAAAAACCAAGAGTGTACAAACAAGTACGAGCCACTAGTCCAAGAAATGAAACAAAAAAAGTCAACCCTGACTATGCTCTTAATAAAGCTTGCTGATGGAAAGAAAACAACTGTTTCTATTAGACATTTAGCTCCAAAAGGAGAAACTATCAAACCCATTGACAACAAGGGGAATGCAGAAGAAAATATTCTAGTGGATGCAGATACACAGCTTATAAACTCAGACTTGGAAATCACTTCAGAAGAGGTGACTGAGGAAAATGTGGACACTAAGATTGGATACAGTTCGTCTAAGGCAACCTCCTGCTTATTTAAAGACTATATGAAGGACTGATATGATCGTAATTAAAATTTAAAAAAAAAGAGGGGGTGAATGTGATATTATTCCTTATTTGGCAACAATTTTGTTTCTTAGATTGGCAACACCTTGATGTTGTTGACTCTTGTTCTAATTAATTTACAATGTAACCTCACTTTATAGTTATGAAAAACTATGTTCGCTTCCTCTCTAAGTTTATTTGTAGTACACAATGCAATTCAAAGACAAACTTTTGTCTTTCTAATTGAAAAATAACTTAAATCGCTTATAAATTTCGGAAGCATTTCATATAAAATTTTCAAATTTTAACGAAATATTTACAAGCTACTTTATAGTACAATCACTGATTACTATTATAAAAATAAATGATTTTAATAATAACTGAACTCAAAAATCATTGCAACTCGCAGCTCAAGAGATTACATTTGGTTGTAACTTATTTCAACTCGAGACATAATCTGGTGAAAAAGCTCTAACCAGAATTTTAAATTCAAGTATCATCATTCGGGTATTTTAAAATTCCTGTTGCTTCTGAAATGGTTTGATCCACATTTGATGTTGACTGAATTTCAGTAAGGCACAGCGTTTAAAAGATTGGGAGTTTTCATGAACTCTGTTTATGTGGTCCATATGTTGAAATTTCAACTTTGTGGAAAAGGACAAGTGGTTCTTGAGAATGGATACGTGTTGTGATCTTGAGAAGAAAGCTAGAATGTTAAGATAAAAATATTCGGTTAGTCGGGAATAGGGTGTCCCCTAAGCAATTGGCGACTTTTGGGAGCGATAGTTAGCGATTTAGGTTATGGTAACCCCAAGCATACTCAATGTTTAAGTCTCGCACTTCTGGCGACCTATCTAGGGTCACCAAGTTTCGTCGTCAATCTCCTAGGGGACATCCTATTCCCGACATTAACCAAACTTTCTTTCCTTTCATGTAATACTTGATGCATTTTCTCATTATACAATTATGTTGATATATATAATGAAATGTGTTTTACTATAAACTGATCTTATTTTTGCTTGAACTCTTGTTTTATGCCTTTCATGACATTTGTACTATCAAATGTCTGAGCTATCTGTTTTGAACATTTCCTTGAAGGATTTAGTTTAGTTTTAGTTTTTATTAACGTCGCACTAGAAGCAACACGAGGGCTATTGGCGACGGACCTCGTAATTTTGAACCACGGTCAAGTGACGAGGACGACACCTGAGCTGGCACCCCCCTCTCCTAACATCCACACCACGCCAACGGGAGGACTTTGGACCCCGAACAGATTTAACGTGCATCAGCCCCGGCTACACGGCGGGTCTTTGGCGGCCAAGGATCGAACCCGCGACTGAGCGAAAACCGCCGGCCGCTAGTCCACGACCTTGACCACTAGGCTACCGCGGCCTACTTGAAGGATTTATCCAATTGTTCTAAAATATGTTTTGATATGCCATCTGCAGACTGATTTTCTGGACTAAAGAATCCCCCAAAACACTCAAATATTTCTCCTTTCAATACGTACCGTAGAATAAGGACCATTGCTTCGTGTGCTTCGAAATATCTGTTGCATCGTCAGCCATGATAGTTACAAAGAAAACTTTTCTAATTTTCATCCATATTTCCTTGTGGTATATTTGCAGCAAACAGTGAAGTATGAATACATTGTATAACTGTTGGTCAACTTCACTGAGCTAAATTGTTTTAAGTGTACTGTTTTAAAAGACAAAATTAAATTGGACAAGTCGAATTTGCATTGACTGTATTGAAAGATGTAGTTATCAATGACAATTTTCCGCTTAAAGATAAATGCGAATATGTATTTAAAGTATAAAACACTAAAGAAACGAAAAGATGGAAAATTAAACGGGGATGGAAGATGGTTTGAAATATTTTCATTGTTTTTTTTTTTAAAATATATCCATGTTAAAATTTAAAACTATTTATAGAATGAGCACTACGTCGCCATGGCACAAATGCTAATGTAAAGAGGGCATTTTCGCTTAGTTTAAGCTGTTCTGAAGTGAGTACGCTACGAAAAGAAAAACTTACACCGAAAAACTGCATTGAACAGAAAATTATAATCTTAAAGATTAAAATTTATTTCAATTAAAAATATGAAAATCACTTATTTTAAATTAAAAATGTAATTGATTGAAGAAAGCTCAATTTTTATTTCATATATAATGATATACCATAGGTACTCCCTCTTTTTGTAAAAAATAATAAGTTGGTATCTTACAATATCACTAATCACAGCCATGATTAAACACTAAACGTGACATTTTGGATGTCCCAGAGACAAAACTGCACATATCTAGAGAATCAGAACTCGAGTCTAGAGAAGATGATATTGTACTAAGCATTATTTTTTTTTAAAACATGCAAATGTGCTTTTGTTTTCCTGATCTTATATTCAACAACGAATATAGGGTACTATTTCCTGGCTCAAATCGTGATACCAAAATCAAAAGTTTTTCTTTAAGTTTCTAAAAATGACTAGAAAAAAAAGAAATTTTCTTTTGTTTGTAGTAAACAAATATTTAACATATAATACGCTAATTTTTCAAGCGCTATTTTTTTTCTTATCCTATATTAGTTTGTACTTTACTGTTGGATAGGGTGAACAATTTTCAAGTGGACGTCAGCACCCCAAACGACCCTTAACACAAGATTCGCCTGAAACCATTCAACTGTTAACGAGTAATCACCCAATTTCGTCACAGACACTGCCCTCTGCAATAAAAATGTCCTCTCCATGGGGATGTCGTCGACCACCCGAGTCTTAAAAGGGGAAAGGAATAGAAGCATCTTGCACTTTCGAAGATTTAATGAAAGGAAAAGAGAAACCTTTTCGCGAACGTTAGTTGTGCGAAAATAAACCACTTTGGGAATAGCTTTACACAAAAAAGTAAAATGCTTGGAGGGTTAAGCAACCTTTGATTGAATGTTAACTAAGGAATCGAGAAACTATACATCTCCTTGGAAGAATAATGAATGGTACTTAATGAACAATTAATATTTTTCTTCCACTTCGTATTTGTATCTCTCGGTAAGAAAACTTTTAATGGTAGCTAAATATATTTGAATCTCTCAATAAAAAGTGCATACAGATACATAGTTACCACATGTAATAATTTTCAATCAAACTCTTTCATAAATCCAATTAAAAACTTTCATTATTCCTCAAACTTTATTTTACAAATTTCAATCTGCTTTGAAAATTTTGCATATTAATTGAAATCATTTTATATATTATTTACAGTAAAAAATAATAATTTACATGTTTATAAATAATAGTGTCTTAAAATGCAAAATAAAAACACTTTGAAAACTTTTATGATTTGATATTTTTTATAAAGAATTACATTTCTATTTGAATGTCATGAATATAATTATGTTTTTTCACTATCTAAATACCATCAACAATAACTGATAATGATTTTAAAATCATGAATTACAATGTAACAAACAGAATACTTTTACTTAGAAATTATCAAACTTTATTAATACATTTTATATAGCATTTGCAATTAAGCTTTTGTGTTTTTGTATGGGTTACAATAACTCAGTTTTCAGGAATTATAAAATAAATATATTTATTAAAAATAATTTGAATTTTTTAAAAAAAATCGACAAATATCACCAAGGACTTACAATAAAAATCACTTGTTGCAATTTCAAAAATAAACTAATTAAAATATATTTCAGCTACTGTCAATGGACCTAGCAATTCCGAATCAGCTACATGACAAAGACAATTATTGGGCTCGTACCTCATTTTCCAATAATTTCTTCACAACATCACATAATAACTTTGAGGCTGAACTCCAAATAATGTGCAACAGCCTCCTTTATATTTCATGTAATGGAATTCAATAGGAATCGGAACTCAAATCCACAAGTCTATTTGGACATAATTAGTCATATAGTTTGAAACTCGTCCACTACATCAGCTCAAATTTTGTTAAAAGCTCACATTTAGAGAGAAATACCACATCTTCCTAGGATGATAGAAACATAGAATGCTTCTATGAACTTTTGATGATTCATCACTAATATTCTTTACTTTAGGAAGTCCCATATTTTTTCAAATCAGATCAAGGAAATCAAAGATTTTTATTCATGTTTCAATTGTTTTTTTGTTTTTTTTAATAGAATCATTTATATACCAAATAAGTAAAAAGATTATTAGAAAAATTGAATTGAATGCATATGCCAAGGAAGAATTCCAAAAATATCAATTCCCAGAATACTTGTACAAATTGACCAAATTACAATAATTGATTTTGTTGAAAAAGATAAACATAATGAACTATAAATACAAGGTAGTGTAACAATGTTTTTATGCTATGTAAATAATTTTAATTTGTTAGCAGCAAATATTTAAAAAAAAAAACATTTCTCTTCAAAGAAATTTCAATCGTCTTGCTTTTTCTTTTAAAAAATGAATGTTCTTCCTCATTAGTTATTTCTTTGGAACACATCATTTTATTTTTCTGAAATTTTAATTATTCTTAATCATTACCTCTATCACAATTTTCGTCTGGACTGGTTTACTCCTTCTTAATATGCCGATTTTTATATCAAGAATGTTTATTTCAGAAAGCCTTTAAAATTCTAAGCAAATTTTTCAATTCCACTAATAAATATTTCATTTTCACTAATTTGAATGTTGTTTATGAAACATATCTAATCACACGTAAAAACAGAACACATTTATGAAACCAGAAAGATGTTTTTTTAACAGTGGAAATTTATCATCAAATTAAAATTTCCTTAAGAAAGCAGTACTATTAAGATTATAAATTGACAATTTCAAACAAAAAAAAAATAATACAAAGATATGTTATTTATTATTTTAAAACCATTTTTAACCATAATGTTACATAAATATTTACATTAGATTTGACATATATATAAATATACATTTCTAACAGAAACAATGAAATGAAAGAAAACTACAAAAGAAGTAATTTAAGAGCACATCTGTTAATAGTTCATGTTTAAAATATAATTATGGGAAGAAAAGAAAACTATTCTTACCCGGATCTGGATTCTTTTTATTCTAAAAAGTAAATATTCTACATTAAAACATACACTCAAAAATTTTATATTTATATCACAAAAAAAAAAAAAGAAAGAAAGAAAAAGGTAAAAAAATCACAAATGTAATACTATACATAATTAAAAATGGAACAGAAAAAATACACAGAAATAACCTTTTTACACTCAAAAATAGAAAAACAGAGAAAACTTCACAGGGTGGAAAAGCCAAGTTGGAGCTCCATTATAAACGACTGCCTAACCAAGAATTAGTGTCCCAGTCAGGCTTGTAGGTTTGGGAGTGAGAAGCACCAAACACAACTAAGTTGCCAACAGTTGTGCAAACCATGGACCTATCTCCCCAGCATTTGGGAGATCTTATTTTGGGATTACCCTCGCTTTTGAAACACATACAGAAATCAAGTAGTAATTTTCAACACAAACTTATAGCATATAATTTTACTTACAGATTTTTGAATTTTCACTCACCATACAATCAAATCATAAAAGAACATTCAAATTTAAAAATTAGATTTCACTAAAAATATTATTTGAATGATGTTATTAATGCAAAAGTGTATATGTAGCTAGAATGACTTAATAAAAAATAAAAATCTCCACAGGTCATGAATAGTTGATGGTAGTTTGTAGTTGGTAATGGCTTCAACTTTTTCTGGCAATGGGCAAGAACCTTCTGCAGTGATCAGAAATCCCAAATATTCTATTCAGTAAGCTCCCATCACTGATTTGGAAATATTAATCCTAAGTCCATATTGCTGGAATCTTTCAAATACTATTTTTAGATGTTCCTCTTCTGAAGATGAGGCAACAAGTACATCATCGAGATAAGGGAATACAAAATCCAATCCAAACAGTACTTCTGTGATGAAATGTTGGAAGGTTGAAGGGGCATTCTTTAGTCCAAAACTCATTGTATTGAAATCGTACAGGCCAAATTGTATGGTTATGGCAGTTTTTTCCTTGTTTACTTCAGCAATTGGTATTTGATAGTATGCTTTCACAAGATCTATCTTTGAAAAAATTACTTTGTCCTTCAGAATGTAGTTGAAATTCTCAATTCTAGGAATCAGATACCGATCCGGTACAGTCTGTGCATTGAGTCACCTATAATCACCACATGATCTTAATGTGACATCCTTCTTATTTACCAAGTGCAATGGATTTACCCATTGAGATTTAGAGGGTCTGATAATGTTGTTGTTAAGCATAAACGGGAACTCCTGCTTCACCAGCTTCAATTTATCAGAGGCTAGTTGTCCTGTCTTTGAGTAAACGGGTTTGCCAGTTGTTAGGATGTGGTGCTCCACTCCATGCTTGACAATTCTGTTTACCAAGTTAGACTTGGTTAGATCGGGATATGAGTTAATTAGGTTGAAATATTTGGAGGCTCTATTTAAAGTGCTGAGATCATAATTTTCTTGAATGGTAGTAACTTCCCCTTTAGATGAAAGATTTGTTATCCTGTCAATTAATTTCCTGTTGTGTAGATCTATCAGCAGTTGGAACTTCTGAAGAAAATCAGCACCTATGATTCCTTGGTTAACTTTGGCTACAATGAATGGCCATTGAAATGGGCATCTTAGGCCTAGATCCAATGTGAGCATTTTGACACCATATGTTGGGATCTCTGTGCCATTTGCAGCATACAATATATATTTAGAGACTTGGCAATCACCTTTTTTTTTGTTGTCTAAGGGAGGATTGAGAAGTCTTCTCCACTATCCACATGGAATTGGTAGCCGGTTCCTCTATCCTTGACAAATAACCGGGATTTGCGGCCTGAAATTTAGGCAGCAAGACTCGCTGCGGTGTCTACTGCTGGAGCTGGTTTCCCCACTCATCGAAACTGCATGGCTGAACACATTTTCCAGGGAGGCATTTCTTCCCGAATCTGAAACAGTAGAAGCAGAATTTTCCATGTGTGTTGTAGCGGCGCCTCGATTTGCTGACTTCTATTCTGTTGGCCTTCCTCAGAGTAGGCCTTTGATAATTTAATTTATAATTGCCACATCAACAGATAAAGACAAACTCTAATATTTAAAATCACCATTTTATTTACACTATTATATTTACATTATTTACAAGACAGTATCAGCCAAAGTCTCTATTATCATAGTTACGGTCTAATACAATCACAGCCAAACTTCCAAGAAGCCAGCTAGCCAGTCAGTCAGTCCTCGATCTACAAAGATCTCCTTTATATATATACTCCGGAATTTGCATTCGACACCGTCAACTCGACAGTTAAGAACCGCCATCCAATGAAAAATAACTTTGTATGACGTAATTGAAAAATACCGTCGAATGCAAATTCCCGATTCCATTGCCAGATGCGTGAGATGACGTCATATCGGAAAACGTAATTCCGCGTGATTACCGCGATATGACAACAATTGGCCCGCCTCTCACACATCTGGGCGATGTTACAAAAATCAAATAACTTTCATATGCAAGTACATCAAATCTAAAATTATACAAAACTCATATTTATATGTACACAGAAATAATTTGATATACCTTATATTATATACAGCATTGAATTGTAACTCCCCAGCAGCATCCATCAAAACAACGCATTCCGCCTCCTTAGTGGATAAAGAGCCACTACGTTGCCTTGATGTCCGCTTCGTTAGATCGAAGCATCGAATTAGATACTTCGTGGAATGAAACTGGGATTTTTACGTCTTTAAATTTTTAACTATCAATTATTTAAAAATTTTAATTATATTTCTTGTGTTATAATACCGGTAAATGAATTTTTACCACTAAAATTAAAAAATTCTGGGTCATAAGGGATTTTATTTGCCTCACAGTAAGCCTTTGCGTCATTCCTAGATCTTAAACGCATGCTCGTACCCATTATACCGTAATATATATCGACTCTTGATCCATCGGGTCGAGGTACTGCTTTTCGAAACCAATTGATTTCCGACTTGGAGGGAATGGTTGGATCCGAATTGTTTTGATCAGAAATTTCCGGTTCTTCGTCAATTAATTTAACCTCTTTGGTTATTTCTTTAACCGGTTTTTCTATTTCTGCATCCGATTCGGTTTCATTATCATAACCATTTAATATTATTAAATTTCTCTTTAAATTTTGTTCCCTACCATTTAAATTATTCTCATAGATTTTTACATTTATGGTTTCGATAACTTTATTCTTTTCCGGTATTAAAACGCGATATCCTCTGCTACGAAGAGCATATCCTAATAATATTCCTTTTTCAGCACGCATATCTAGCTTTCTACGCTGTTGCTTTGGAATCCCTACAAAAACGGTTGATCCGAAAGTTCTTAAATGTCGTACGGTTGGAACCCTTCCACCATACAATTCAAACGGGGTTAACTCGGAATGCTTATGCGTTACTCGATTCCAAACGTATGTAAAGCATAGCACTGCCTCACCCCAATTTTCCTCTCCTAATTTCGAATCCCTAAGCATAGTTCGTACTGCATCCATTGCTGTTAGATTAAAACGTTCAGCAACTCCATTCTGTTCTGGGGTATACAGTGGCTCAAACAATTGAGGATACACCTTACTTTCACTTGATAAATCCAACTTTTAATGAAAATAACACATTAACTAGAATAGAAGACGTATTTTTACTTTTACACGTAATAAAAGGGTTAATTTACAGTAAAAATAACGAAAATCAACAAAAAAATATCTAAAATTAAAAGTTTCACAAATATTTAAAGTAAACATAGGCAGATCTTTACCTCCATAGGTTGTTGCTTTGCTCACCATACTCACCCGATGGTGCACCTTTGGATTTCTATTTATTTTGATCGCTTCAACATTTTATAAGTGGCAAAAAATTTGAAAATTTGTATTATGCTCCAAATATCATCTCCAGATATTTGGTTCAAAAACCAACGGATTTTTATTGGTCCAGCATTGAAAATTTTCACACTACATGGCGAAAGGTTATTGATAACGAGGGTGATAACATCATTGATTATAAATAAAAACTTGGTAAAAATGTATCTGTTTGAAGTGAATGTAGAAAAACGACATTTCTTTCCGGTCCCCCTAATATTATTAAATTAGCCAATTAAATATAAGAATTAAAGTAAACAATGAAATATTGAGAAATGGACAATAGTAACTTATATGATATTAAAATCAAAAGAAATGATAAATTATTAAATTGAATTTATTAAAGCTAAATGTAAGTAAAATTAAAGCAAATGATAAGAAATTGAAAGTGATCTAGTATGTCAAAAGGCCCCACATCAAACAATAGCCACTTGGGTGGCTAATACATACAGCAGCTTCCCACAGCTTAGTTCTCAGCAACACAAATGCACTCAAGGCAAAAGAGCTTTTGTCTTGAGTGTATTTGTATAGCTTTTATTACATCACCTACTTTTTTATGGCTCCTTCCTTTCTCGTGAAGATTCCTTGCCTTGAGGGTAGGCGAGAGGACATCACAAGCCTTCAAAGAAAAGAAAATATAGTCACAATCTAAAACAATTTCTTCCAAATATTTTTAAATTAACTTGTCATTAAATATTTCAGTTACAGATTTAAAATTCAGCAAAAAATATTATATATATTTGTTACAACTACCTAAAAAATAGGCACAATATTAGTTTAAAGAGAGTGTTAAGAGTAGTATATTAAGTTAATGTAATATTTTTAGTAAAACACAAAAAGAAAATGTAATTCTACAATGTAAGAATTGTTATTTATACAGTTACACCTCAGTCCTTAAACTCAACTCATTCTGAAAATAAATTCATTAAATGAAAAGTTTTAAGAATCAAAGCCAGACATTCATTCATTTCCCCATAAAAATTCATGAGGGGGAAAAAAAGGCTTAATAGGTTCACATTAAATCTATTTTTTGTGATTTGACACAGATCCAAATTATTTTAACATTGATTTTACAGTTAAGATACAAGAAATAAATTAAAACATATTTTATTACAAAGAAATAACAAAAAAATTATATATGCTATTATTATTCATAATTGTATTTTAGCTTTATAATGAATAATTGCAGGTACAGATGATTAATTTTTGGAAAGGGAAAGACAACAGCTAGTACTACTTGAAGGGAGAAGTACTATTTCCATAACAACATTAAATAATTCTGATTTTGGTGTTTTTTTTTTTCTCTTGCTCACATTCTAATTCACTTGCACATTTGCACAAAAACATTGTTCTTTGCTTTTCAGAAGAATTTTTATGAGATGGGGTCTCATTATATAGTCATTCAGAATGTTGAATGTAATGAAGCATTTTTGCTCAACTCTCCAAATAAATCATTAATCACTTTTTACCAATGGAGAGTAAACGAAATAACAAACATTCTTCTGAAAAAAAGGTTTCCTGTTTTCTTGTCCTGCTGTTCTACTTTACATTGCTGACTTTACTAATTAAAAGTATCAAAATTTATAACAAATTTTTTAAAACACATTTGAAACAGCATAAAAAAAATTTCTCTAAAGTTGCATCATTTACCTGATTATTGTAAGAACTATACTATCATTTTAGTGCACCGGATGCAAGTTTTCAACTCCATAATAAATATTTAAAAATATTTCCAAAAATTAGGAAGAAAAAAAAAGCAATCACACAGATTTCACCCCCAATCCACTTTTTTTTTTTTTCTTTTACTCATTTGAATGAATTTTATTTCATGCCATTAAAAGTAACTAAGTTTCAGAAGAAAGGTAGGAAACTTTACAGGATTAACATTATGCTCATAGCGACATGTCAATGGGATCCTTAAGATGTGCTAGAGAAAGAACTAAGCTTTCATGTACTGTTAACAAACCAAAGCATAGTTTGTGAAAAGCAAGATTTGTCTGAAAATCTTGTTCATAAGCCAATTTGTACATGAACTATGATACATGTAATTTTAAATTTTGCACTGAATTCAAAACTTTAAAATTGGCCTCATACTTATTGTTGTACTTGTAAATTCAAAATTTATTAATATTACAGAACAAAAAGAAACCTTTATTTAAATACATATTTAAATAAAGGTGTGTGTTTTTGTTCTGTAATATTAATACATTTTTACATTACATATATATATAAACACTTTTAAATCAAGTAATTTTTTTTTTTTAAAGAAAGCTTCTGTAAAAAATAAAAGCTAACAACAGGGAGGTACATAAATAGATTAATTAGAAAAATGATTATATCAATCACATAACCATGATCAAGCCCTTTGAACATTAAATTAACTTACAGTGCAATAAAAATGTCCATGTTTTTTAATATGGCTTTCAGGATCAGTTCTTGGTTTCTTGTTATCTATTGGGAATGAAAATGATATATAAATCAAATGTTACAAATTTTCTTGTTAATTAGTACCAAATTATTAGTGTCTAAGTAAATATATTTTATTAAAATAGAGAAATATAAGTCTTCTATAACCACTTACATTTCGACTTTCATACAATTTCATCTCAATCAAATATAAAAGAAAGCTCTCAAAAATTTCAAGAAATATTGAATTTGTTTATTAATTTAAAAAGAAATTTTTCAAATATTGAGACAAAAAAAACCATTTAAATATCTGGTCATTTGAAATGCAGATATACACATTTCACTTAATTTTAGTTGTATAAAATGATAAAAAAGAATAAATTGTCACATAAAATAACACACAACATATAATTGTTATACATTTATAAAATTTGCAATAAAACGCAAACAAAAGCACAATTTTTTCTTGTAATGTTAGAACATGTATTTCAATAGTTGATATTTAAAAAACTTTTCATATATACATATGATTATAACACATAAGCATCAAATCTAAAAGGAAAGCGAAGTTTAATACCCAATTAAACCTTTTTAAATCAACATGTAATAATGTATACTTAAACAATTTAACTCACTATCATCATAGTAATACAGTAATGGTTCATAATAAGAAAACTCGTTAAAATAAGATAACGATCAACCGTAACTGATAATACACATGGGCAAAACTTTTATATCTACTTAAATATGTGATAAAAAGAAAAAAGAAGAAAACTGAAGAAAATAGTAAGGATGGGGGAAAAAATCAGAATTTTTTAGTAAAAATAAATACTTCACCCTAATTTTACTTAAAATCATATTCCCTTCCAAAATTCAAAACTTTAGCAATGCCAAGTTTTCATTTTTTAATAATGGGAAATTTTGAGAACTAATGAACAAATAATTTTAGAGTCACATGATCAAATTGTCACATTAGGATAAATTTCTAGAATGACAGAGCTATTAATTGGAATCAAAACACAAAATAATTTCATTAATTTTCATTTTATTTTCACATAAAACTACATTGCATCCTCAAACAGAAATAATATACATAAAACAGCAATTCAGAATAGCTCAAATTATTTTTAATCCAAAAATAAGTACTTTTAGTTAAATTTATTTACAATCACACTAAAGGAGCATTTATAACAAGCTTCACATAATTCTAACTTATAATCAGATTACAAAAGGACAGCAGCAAAGCTAGTACTGGGCGGATATAAAATAAGTATCTCTATTCGCAGCTGTTTGTAAGTTGAAGGAATAACCCAAATGAAATCACAATCGGTGCACTCACTATTAAAGTATTGGGAAAAACGGAATAATAAAAAAAATCAGTTCCGACAATTGTTAACATATGGCTCTGCCTGTGCAAACACCATTGTAATCATCAGTAAAATCAAGAAATGGTCATTTCTGCCAATACCGAGGTACGAGATGCCTCTTAGTTTGCCAGATTACATCTTGATTTTAAATCTATTCTACATCACATTCCATATGCTATTGTTCATATGGAATGTGAGTTCGACATTCCATATGCTATTGTTCAAAAAATTCTGACAAAGGTATTCTAATTTTATGCATATAAAATTTGTCATCATCAGCAATTAATTGATGCAGCAGAGATTGGATTTTGCTCTAATGCTTTTATCACAAATAGATATGGATGATGCTTTCCAGTGGAACATTATTTGGGGAGATGAACCCACTTTCATTTGAATAATGGAATTAAAACGCAGAACTGTAGAATAGAGACTTTAATCACTACATGAAATTCAAAAAAAGTCCCCTCCACTCTCCAAAATTCACAGTGAACTGAAAGTTAAATTCTTGGTCCTTTTTTTTTTTTTTTTTTTTTGAGGAGTTACAACCAGTACCATGTTTGGTCACTGAAAAAAGATGCCTGACATGTTGCACCATCTATAGTTCCTTTTAACTGTGCCTTTCTAAAACACTTAATATACAAGATGGAGCCATACCACCCCATACTGGGCGAGCAGTACAACAGTTCTTTAGACAACATTTCACAGATGATAGAGTAATGAGCCACTATTTACATATTGTGTGACCTCCTTGATCACCTGATCTGATTCCATGTGATTTTTGGTTTGGAGAAAACTTAAAATTTAATGTGCACTGAGGAGATGTTACGAAATGCAATGATCTAAAAGATCGCATTGCACAATAAGTGTGTAATATCACTCCTGACGCATCACATTCCACAACTGAGCATATCCTGCATTACCTGGATTGTGTCCTCCACCCGAACTTGATCTGCACCACCAGGAGCAAGTTTAATCAATTATCTGAAAGAATTTCCAATAAATTAAGTATGCTACTTCGTTTTATACTATAATTCTTGGTTCTTGTATTACACACATGTTTAAATTCGCCATCTGTCAGCAACTATTTTTTTTTTTTTATTCTTCCACTCTTCTAAAATAGTAAGTGTACTGATATTGGTTTCATTAGAACTATTCCTTCAAGCTACATATAGCTTTAAATAGTGATATTTGATGGCTGATAAGTTATACATATGACTTTCCTTTAAAAAAAGATTTATTAGTAGACAAGAGAAAAGAAATATATTTTATACTGCCATATTAATTTACATATATTAATTTTATACAAAGATTAAAAACATAAAAATACCAATTATACAAAATAATTCAAACTAATGAAAAAGATTCAGTTTATTTCCATACACACAAACATACATACCTAATTCATATTTTATAATTTTGATTATTTGGATCAATATAAAAAATAAGTACATAGAATTTTTGCAATCAATTTAATATGATAAGGAATTGGATCAGTCAATTTACCACTAGAAAGATGGTTACCATCATTTTGATAGTTTCGCAATTTGTATTATGTGCTGTTTTTATTTTGTTACCAGGTTTCTGATTTTTTTATGACTTTTATCAATTTTATGTGAAACATACACAAACATGTACAAAATTTTATTTTGTAGTAAAGAGGTGAAGGAAATTTGTTGTATAACTAAAAAGACAGAAAGCTGTCATTTTGAAGGCGGTATGGAAAACTAGTAAAAATCGCTAATGCAAATCCCAAACCATAATAAAAATGAAATATGTATGAAAAAAATATATGGTTACATAAAAAGCTATTATTTGAACTAAAAAAAGAACCCTTATCCTTTACTCTCTCCCCTATACCTCCCTCCTCTACCAAAAGACAAGATGTTTTCATGTGACATGCTAAGCAGATGTTTCACGAGATAGCACAATTTGGACAAGATTGTTTATCAATAGTAAATCTAGATGCTTTGAAAGCCATAATACACTATCCGGTCTTGGTGGAGTGTCTTCCTATACAAAGAGACACATAAAAAGCGGAAGAAAATCTAGCACCTTTCAACTGTTGGTATAAAACTCTATGAGAAAATTAATACTGGAATGTACTGAAACATAAGCTTGATGGCAACTAGAAAATAAAAACCAGTCGATGTCAATGGAAGAGTTAGATGCCTTTTTAGCTCTTTTGTACGACTGAAGAGCATATTGCTCCAAAGAAATCCAAGTCAATAATTTTTAGAAGACTTGGGGACCTACTTTGTTTCATGATACTATGTTGTGGAATAAGTTGAAGGAAATATTGAGGTTTAACGAGATTTGATAGAAAATCTACAAGGTCTCAAAGATAACAAAATGATAAATAATATCCTCTGTTTGAGATCAATTCATTGAAAACTCAATTTCTTGCTACTAGCTTTAAGAAAAACATAACAGTTGATGAATAATTATTTCCCTCTGAATCTAGATGCTAATTCTTACAATACATATCATGTAAACCTGATAAATTTGGCAATAAATTTTGCATTGCAGCAGTTGTAGTCAAAATACATGCTAAATGCTGTTGCATATTTCGGAAAAGATGTTACCAGGCCGGACAACTTATCATTTTCATACTTTGTCACTTGATGTCTGATGGAACCCTTCTTGGGCAAAGGCAAGAACGTCATCACTGACAGACTTTTTTACTTCCTTTATTCTTGCTGAGAAACTGAAGATAAAAAATACTAACACTGTCAACACCAAACTGTAAGCATAATAGATAATGAAAAGAAAGTGTCCAAGACTGTGGCATTTTATAATTCTACAAAGTATGGAGTAGACATTCTTGACCAAATGGCACATACCTATTCAGTAAAAGCAGGATGTCGAAGATGACCAATGGACATTTTTTTTACAATAGTTTAAATTTAGCTTCAATAAACACATGGATTGAGCACAAAGAAGCTACAAGAAGTACAATATCTATAAAAGATTTTTTCTGCTTCAACTTTCTGAAGAACTTCCACAAAATCATAAAATAAACAAAGCTACCCCACGTACAGTTTCTAAAATTTCTGGTCAGATATCGAACTCAAAAAAATCGTACTCAATGCCAAATTGGGCTGTGTAATAAAAACAGGAATGCATATACATGTTGCAAATGTAATCAATATGTGTGGTAAAAGTTGTATAGCTGTAAAAAGTATGATTTTTGTTGAATGTAACAGGTAATTATGATATCTTACTTATTTAGCCACTTACTAGAGGTAACCAAAATGGACATAGAAAATTTATATTAATTCAACTATATCAAATATAATATTCTACATTTCAAAGTGATTTTAATTTATCACTAAACTTGTGTTTTGAAAAAAAGAACTTAATTTTGTAAGATTTTTGTTTTATATGAAAATAATTTCTTCTTTAAAACAAGAATTTTTATTGACTTCAATATATGTATGCCTAGTGATACTAAAAAAAATCAATAAATTATAAAAAATACTACTTCTTGTTATAAAATATTTATATTTTTGATATTTTTTATTTGAAAATATGTTTAATATATTTCACTTTTGATTTTATTTCTACCCATCATTTTGATAGTCCTCCACCCTTTCAGTATAAGAAAAATTCCCGTTTTTCTAGTGTAAAGCTGCAATATATGCAGATTATTAAACCAAAGTAAAGCAATTAAAACAGAATTTAAGTGATTCGAGGGGAAAAAACTCCATAAATATTAGTAACTTACTAGTAGACCTGGAGCTAGATCTAGATCGTGATCTGGAATAAGATCTTGAACGTGATCGAGGTCTTTTCTTATTAACTGGAAATGAAAAGATATTGTACTATATTATAAAATTATTTATCCTTTTAAATATACTAAATTCAATACTTGCAAAATTTGACACATAATATTAAGCTTAATTCATCAAAAACTAAACAAAAGATATTGCGAAAAGAAAAAGAAAACTATTAATAGTAATAAAAATTTGATTCAAATTTTCAAAGAAAATACTAAATAGATTTTCCTTAAATCAGTGCTTCTAAAACTATGCTTTATAAATCTTCAAATACAAACAAGCAGCACAAAAAGAAAATTATGACTCAATGTAAACTCAAAGGTTCCTCCTATCCACAACACATACATCTTAAGATATTTAATTCAATTCACGGAAAAAGCTACAGCAAATATTTCTGCAGTACTTCAGTCAAAGAGATTAAATACTATATATATATAACACATCGATCAATAACTCCCGAGACTAACCCAGAGATGGCACTCATAGTAAACCAGTAACCAGGTCTTTCTAGAGTACTAACCTTTGCTTGAAACGTGTAAAAATTTTAAGTCGATCGGACCAGAAACAGCTGAGTTATCGAGGTTGGAGTAAAGTCGTTTTGTAGTTTGTTTAAAAAATGGAAAAAACCGAGTTTCGTGTTCTGATAAAACATTGTTTTTTAATGGGTAAAAACACCGTGCAAGCGAAACAATGGATTGAAAAATGTTACCCGGACTCTTGTCCATCAAAAGCAACGATTTGTCGGTGGTTTGCCGAGTTTAAACGTGGTCGTACCGACACAAATGACGCGGAACGCTCGGGTAGACCTGTGGAAGCCGTTACACCGGAAAATGTGAGTGAAGTGACAAAAATTATAATGAAAGATCGTAAAGTGAAGCTCCGTGAGATTGCTGAGATGACACAGATATCATATGGAAGTGTATTTACTGAAAAAGGTTTTTTGAAGTGAAGTGAAAAAGGTTTTTTCCAAGTGGGTGCCGCGATTGCTTTCGATGGAACAAAAACAGCAACGAGTCGATGATTCAGAAAGCTGTTTATCGCTATTTACTCGCAACAAAAAAGATTTCTTGCGAGATTTGGAAAAGCGTTGGAACGATTGTATCACCCTAAAAGGTGATTAACAAAAGGTGTTATGTTGATGAATAAAAAAAAAAATTTGCAAAAAAAATGTTGTTTTCAATGTTAGACTCGGGAGTTATTGATCGATGTGTTACATGATACATATAATATATATATAAAGTCAAATAGATAGAAACAGCATTTATATATATATTCATGTTAATACTGACAAATACTAGTCAGACTATACTCAGATAGCAAATAAAAGATAATGTCTGTTGTCAAATATTTCACTTAATATGAATTACCTCACTGAAGGAATAGGGAAAGAAATTATTAAAAAGAACAAAAATGTTTATATTATAAATAGCTTTTTAGCCCTTTTTTTTAGAAAAATACAAATCAATTTCCCTTCTACAGACAACTACGCAATGAAATGTTTTACTTGGTTTTACACCATAAGCTCACCCCTAATAAAGCTTAGAAGTATATAAAGGCAGTTTGTTCTGTTAGACAGCTTTAACTTTTATGTATATGCATAGTTACAGAAATTCATCGCAATTATAAATGTAAATTCTTAAAAAATTTAAGAAATTCAAATATTGTATAGTTTTATAAATTAGTTACATTTATTACATGACCAGCAAAATAAAGATATTTATATTTATGAAAAAACTGATATTATAACAAAGTTTCCTGTTAAATCAGAAACAAATTGTCTAAGTAATGACTTCTCAATGAAAACATCTTCATTACACTAAAAATGATTATAAAAAGGAAGGTTCAGAAATAATTCATCTAAGAATGTATATGTTTTATGAATGATTTTTCAAGCTTTGATAAGAAAAAGTGAAAAATTAACACTTTTAAAAACTATTTACAATTAATGCAAGTCTTAAGGAAGCATAGTTTTTTTTCTAAAACAATTTATTCAGATTTGTTTTTTGATACAATAGTTTGATTAAATGTAGTGAGAGTTTATATAGATTTTGAGCATCTGTAATCAAACAGCTCTATCACAGGTGAGATATAAACAAATTTAAAGCAATTAATATAATTAATTACCAAAAAGCTGTATGCATGTTTCATTCTGAATGATTTGTTTTCCTTTATATAAACGAGGGTGGTCTAAAAAGTTCAGATCTTAACTTGATTGCAGCACTCGTCAATAAAAGCTACGGAATGAGGTTGTGCATCTTTTGATGATGACTCACCCAAATTACAGCCATTTGGGATGTTCAGCTGTTGTTTGACAATCGTTTGAGCAAGTTGATGCGAGTGCTTTTAAGAAAATGGGGAAAAAAACGAGTATTGAGCTGTCATTAAATATTTGTTTTTTAAAGGCAATATGCCAACACAAATCAAAGATGAATTGGATGCTGTGTACCATCATTTACCACCATGAAATTTTGGGCAGCTGAATTTATACATGGTCGTACCAGCTAGGGATAAAATAAACTTTCGAGATGTACGAAAACTGCAACCACTGAAGATAAATGTTAACCAAATGGTGCTAACAACCATCAAATTAAAGTGAGAGAAATAGCAGCAGCCATACATATGTCAAAAGAACACATTTGTTAACCAGGGAGAACGCGCTCTCTAATAGTAACACGAAAAAGCGCAACAAGTTAAATAGGCCCGTAATCACTTTAAAGCGAAATTTGGTGTTTTATGACTGAAACTTTTATCTCTTTATGTGGCAAAATAATAAAAAAAAAAAATAGAAAGATATTGTATATTTATAATAGATTAAAAAAAAGAAATTCTTTTATATATAGAAAACCTTGTTAAGTCGTCGCAACACATATAACGTTGAATGAGATAAAATAATTCTCAAAGGTAACTAAATTTTTAATTTAATGCATTTAAATTTTGATACATAAAATACATTTACACATATGAAGATACCAACTTAATATTCTTAAATTTAATATTTAAAGTTTCATAACAATTTTGTCCGCATGGTTTTCTAATTTATAGAAACCAGCAGGTTGCAACCCTGCATATATTTCTAAATTCCAAGTATAAAAGTCCTCGAATCTACAAGAATAAACATTTTAAAGCCATACTTTGCTGGTTTTATGGGATATATATTGCCTGAAAGGTCATCTACCTCTAAAGGGTTTTAACTTTTCATCAATTGTGACATATTCACCAAGACTATACAGCTTCTTATAGTAATTGACAAATAATTCAAACACGGATCTAATAAGTGCAAGTTTATCCTGTTCTTTCGTTTTCAAACGATCTCTAGCATTATCGAATTTTAGAGAATGTAACAGGAATAAAAAGCTTTTATAACTCAGATTCAGTGAAATATTACAAATCTTGTGGCATCAGTTGCCCAGATATTGCTCACATTCACAAGATAATTTATGTACTCCACACAAATAAAGAAGACCAATGAAAGCTTTTACTTCAATTAAATTAGTTCTTTTAGCATCATGTTCTCTCTGAAAGCTATCTACAATCTTTTCTATATAGATAATTGTGCATGAGCACTAAATTACTCTTCATTGATATATTCATCAACTTCATTCATTGATTCTTCATTAGTAGATGCATTCACTAATAAGGTTTCCAGCTATTTCATTTCATCTTTATAACTAAGATATTGATGCATTTTTAAATTCACCCGCAAGCATTATTCAAAAGAAATAGAGAGTGTGCATTGGGTCTAACAGGCCTGAAAAACCAATTTTTAGTCTAAAAACAGCTTCTAGGAATTAGATCATCGACGAAATCAAAAGAGGGGGACTTTGATAGCAGCTACGGAAAGACTCAACTATTTTCACTGAAAGGGAAAGGTTTCACATTCAATTATATATGTGCCCAGGCCTGTTTGACCCAATACGCATCCTTTCGGGTTAAATATTGAATCAAGATTTAGTTGATAGAAAAATTATCAGTCTTTTTATTTTATTATCAGCCTTTTGCTAGAAATATATTCAGAGTTAACTACACTCTTCCTTTATCCTCTAAATTTCACTTTACTTATATATCACTATATCTGACTTTCTTCACTTTATTTGCACCTGAATCTAATTAGCATAATCATGTTTTATTTCGGTTGGGAAGAAATTGTTATTTCATGCAATCAATCTCAATTAAAATCCTCAAGGTTAGAGAAGAGAAAATCGCAAAAAGCCCAACGTTACAAACTGATATCTAAATAGAAGAAATAAAAATAAAGTCTAAATCTCTGGTTTCAGAGGCTCCTGGGGTGCAGAGAAAAAAAAAGAAAAAAAAGTCATGCATAAGCATTTTATGGAAATAAAAGGTCTAATGTAAGAGATGAGTGCATCAAAAGTGTTACAAAATGTACTACACAATAAATAATTAAAAATCAGTTTTTAAACTTGATTTACTAAGTTTCTAATTTTCCCCACTTTTTCATAAGATTTTTAAAAATGTTTTAGATACAGAGCTTTAATATTTTACATGCATGTTATGCTTTTAAACCTTTTAAATATTCTAGCACTATATATAGAAAGGGGTATAAAGACTTATGATTTAAATTTACAAAAATTTAATTGCGAGAAATATTTAAAATTTGAGATTTACAGAATAAAGGTATTATTCAGCTTAAATTTACTATAAGAATAAAGATTTAGCTGTACATCTTTCAAATGATACTTTATAGGAAGCAAAAGGTAAGCTAATTTTTATTTTTAAGATTTTTAAAAAATATATTACTTTGATAACAAAAATTATTCCATTATTTTAAACTTCAAACTTTTTTACAAAAACAGTTGAAAAAATTCCATTCAATAAGGAAAATGTACCAATTTAAAATAAATCAAAAAAGTATGTTACAATATGCCATTATGATAATACCAATAAAGGTACTTCTTTTGAAGTAATCTGACTTGATAAAAAAAAATAAAATCTTACAGATACTTCAGATTTCTTTCTCTAACTATTTCTTGAATTGCCCATTCTATAAAGTTAAATGCGTACTAAAGGGATAAGTTTTATTTTTACAACTTGAGACTAAAAAATGTTTTATCATTAAGGCTGTCTTTGCTTGGTATTAAAAAAATAGGTTGGTTGATTTTATTAGCACAAGGAGTCTTTGGACAAGTATAGCACCCAAACACTCTTTTACTATAGGGGAAAAAAAGTATATGTTATTTTAATTAAACTCTATAAATGCAAAAAGAAAGTAAGACAAATATAAAAAGGTTCACTATAATAATAAAAAGACAGCAAACCTAAAGCTCATAAAAAATGGAAAGATCCCATACGTAGCATGGGACTTAAATCCTATATTTATCTAAAGAAGGTTAGGATTTAAATAGAATTAAATTCTATTTACTTTTTCAAATAGAAAATACTCCAACATTAATATTGTATTTTCACTTAACTATATGTACTGCACAGCTCATAAATTCTACATTACAACTTAATTCAATTTGAATCAATCTAACTTGTATGTGGACACATTATATTCAATATTTCAACCTTTACACTTAATATCTCTCAAAATTTTCAAACTTTTAAGTTAAAAGAAAAAACTGCACATTTATATAATAATTGTAAACTTAAGGACAAGGAATAAAAATAAGACAAAACATTCATGATTGCAATGAACTTCTATCAATATTATGAAACATGACTCATTCAGTCATGTTCTATATTAAATGAAGACAACCTTAAAACAAACAAAAATTAAAAAGTTAAATTTACATAAAAAATATGAAATAAATTACTTTTATATTTGCTGTACTGATTTTCATCTTGAAAATCCTGAAAATAAAAGAATAAAATATCAAATGTTTTAAAATAAAACAACTACAATATCACAAAAAGATCTTAAGCAACTATTGACTAAATTATAAACTTTTCAAGCTAACAATAAGATTTTTAGACAATTAATTTAGGTCTTAAAATTATCAAAGAGTGAAACAAAAAATAAACGCTGTCAATTGCAACTAAATTTGATTATTTCATTGCTCCTGAACATATTTTAATTGACTGAGTTCAATAATTGTTTGCATTTATTAATTATAAATGATAACTTAAGTAATAAAACTATATAGAATGAATACCCCCATTAAAGAGACCTTGGTGTTTTTAGTTCCAAAAATATTGAATTTAACACACACGAGAATTAAATTGAAATAAATTTAAAGGTTCATTGATGTTATTACAACAAATGCATTTCGAAATATCTTGACAATTAACAATCCATCTAGGAGAGAACAACTCCTGCTAGTAAGACCAATCCACACTAGTGTCTTTTTAGTGCAAGAATCAAGTCGAACTAAGCTGCACCAAACAGTTATTTAGAATATCACAAAGTTGTATTTTTTTAAAATCACAATAAGAACACTTGATAAATAAAATCCTTTAATTGATAAAAGGTGAAAAAAAATGTTGATTAACTTTAATTGCTTCCTAGATAATTGTTTATATTCATTTTAGTTTAGTAAACATAATCTATTAAACTTAAATACAACATGGCAAATAATTTTCCTTAATCACAACACTCTTAGTGACAAAAATAAAATCAATAATTGCATTTATATATCAAATGTACTTACAGACCAGAATAAAAATTATTCAGCAATTTTACTACATATTTCATTTCAACACATTTAGAATTTTCGGTTCAATTATTTAGACTCTTATCATCTGTAGGGGTCATTTTACAATAAACATAAATTTTGCACATCTAAAATTGCATTGCACACAAAGTGCATAACTTTATCAATTGAAAGATAGCATTAGCTGAATTTTAAGCCTGTACATTTAACCAAATCCAAATTGCAATGGAGATATTAAAGTTGCTTTTTTAACACAGGTAGAACAAGCTGTTCAAAAGTCCTACAGACAGTCTCCAAAGCAAAATGTAAGCCTCCTTCATCTCTTTCCCATGATATTAGACTAAAATTCATCACAAAAATATGTATCACAAATATATATATAATATTTATAAATAATCAAAATCACATAAAATATAAATTATAAACTCTAAAATATTTTAAATAATTATTTAAAACAAAAACTACCAAATGAAAAACCATATAATTCATAAGATAATCAAATTACAATTATTATCAAATGTAATCATTCTAATTCAAATAAGACAAAAATTACTTAAATATATCAAAATATATTAATTTAATATAGCCGAAAACCCTATATAAACATTACATACTATTTCTGAATCCAACCAATTTAATTCATGGCAAGAGGAGAAAAAACAATAGAGATAATTCAATACTTTCCCATACTTTGGAACAGAATATGATTATATTCTTTTTTACCCTTTCACTCCACCTAAAGATCGAAAATCGATATGAGAGGGAGAGTATTATTTTTAATTGATTTCTTTCAATATTTTTTTGTATAATATACATTTATTTTTAAGATGTAATATTATTTTTTAATGAGGGAGTGATAGGATAAGTAGTTTACATTTTCAATCTGGAAGATTGAAAATATACAGAGAGAAAGATAGAAGGGATGGTGATAATGGACCTCGTAGGAGCCTTGGTAGTCAGATGAGTTTGTATTGTTAGTTTGAGCTGTGGTAGAGATGGGGGGGGGGGTTGAAGTAAACCACAGCTGAGGACCTGTGTATTGAAAACAATTGTTTATCAGCAGTTTATGCATCAGATGAGCCGAGTCTGTTTTTTCTGAATTGGTGGGTAAGGATATTTATCAAGTGGAAATTAGGTGGGCAAGGATTTGAGTCGGAATGCATAGGGTTATGGTGGGATGAGGTGGAAATAATTGTTACAAGATCAAAGGGCAAAGTATGGATACCATTATTGAGTGTAAAAATAAGATGGACTCAAATTAGTGAATTAAGGTGGTTTGTGAGTCTGAAGTAGAAGTGCCTGGAAAGATAATTAATGTTTGATAATTTGGGGGATTTTGAGGTCTGTATGTATTGCTAAATTTCTTACATACCAAGGAGAGTTAGTTATAATATGAAGACTTTTTTTTTTTTGAAGAGTTTGATTTTCTTTTTAAGTGGGTAGGAGCTGCATGTCCTCATACAGGAGATGAATAAAGAAGAATAGGTATTATTTGTATATAGAGGAAGGTTTCATAAGAGAGTGTTAGTACAGAATGTTTTCCTATTAGTGGAATGCAGTAGTGGATTTTAACCCAGCTTTTATCTATAATGTATAGGATGTGTTTCCTGAAGGTGAGTTTTGAGTCCAAGATAAGACCAAGATATTTTACTTCTGAGTCCCAAGAGATATTAGTGTGGAAAAATACAAGTTGGGTAAAATGGTATAAAACCAAAAATTAAGGTAAAATTCAAGGAATTAAAAATTCAACAAACAATCACTTAGACTTAAAAATACTAAAGTAATAAAAAAAATAAAACAAAGACAAAAAACAAACAAAAAAAAATCAAAGAATTCCTAGATTATCAGATAATCTTGAATTTGGAAAAAATTAGAGTAGTAATATTTTGGTAAACATCAATAGGAGCAAAAATTAACTCCAGATTTGGATTTAATCTCATAACAAATCCTTCAAAAGCTCTTCTTCAAATTTATTCTCCTCATGATACTGCTCTTAACCTTTAAAATGAAAAATTGTTACCTTCCTCTCTGGTGGAAAACAATTGTGATAATCCTCATTTAAGGTTTATTCTATGCCTAAAGAAATACATAAAACCGTTGTAAAAAGTATCACATATTATAAACAGGTAAAACTTGAGTAAGAATGACAAAGACAGCTGGTTTTATTTTTATATATTCTCTGAAAAATATATTAAATAAATAATTATTAATGTAATGTATTAAAGTAAATCAATTTTCACAAAAAATTCATTAAATAAATGTTTTTAAAATTTTCCTTTAAAATAATTTGAACCAATATATATAAAAGTAAAACATTTCAAATCTTGAAAGTATAGAAATGTTTGTAAGTTGTACAAATCCACCATATTTCACTGCAGGAAACTCAAAGGATGAAACCGTTATATAGTCAGATAAACTTGCTAGTACTCACTTTGACAAAGTTCAAAAATCTTGTGAGTGTATCATTCATATTGGGACAGCTGAATCACCCAAACCAACAATACAGACATACAATGTCATTCTTGAGCAACTGGACTTATTTGAAATTTATTTACAATATCCCAGAAGCTTTAGAATTACCAGGTTGGCTGAAGAGAGGTTTTAAACACATCAAACTTTCAGTATACCGATTTTGGCATAGTCAAATCCTTTGATGAAATT
The DNA here is from genome assembly GCA_019974015.1 of Nephila pilipes. Lineage (NCBI taxonomy): Eukaryota > Metazoa > Arthropoda > Arachnida > Araneae > Nephilidae > Nephila > Nephila pilipes. Next base: position 19,849 of record BMAW01127312.1, on the reverse strand, counting down.
AGGCATGATTGCTTGCTAACCAAAGATGATGAAACGTAGTTTTTCAGATCAATTAATGAAAATCATTCACTCACTTTTGACAACTTCAAAATACAAGTCAAAATATAATTTGTTCTTCCACATACACCTATCAAAAATGGTGTAGGGCAAAGTTTGCTTCTCATGATTCAGACTCAATGAATAAATTCTGTCCAACATCTTCAGTCTACCATTTAGAAGGTGACCAATATGAACAATCAGCTCAAATGCTAACATTCTTAAAAGAGCAAATATGTAATTAAACATAAGCTTCTGCCCTAGAAATCAATGAGCCCAATCATCCTGTAAATTTCTATCAACTGAGATCTGATGCAATAAGAAGATTTAACATTTTCCTAAAATAAGTCCAGTGTATCTCAAATAGAGCTAATGAATAAAAACATCTAATACATCTTCAATGAATTCATCAAAAAATTACTTCAGATTCTTGTGTTATTAAAAACATTACAAGCTTACAATCCTGCAATTCCAAACAAGCATTAAAGAACTATTTTATATCAATCCTTCATCTATTCTCTGAAAGTCAAAAGATTATGTGCCTCAAAATACCCTGCTGTGAAATTATAGCATTTCACATATCATTAATCCTCTAAAAGTTATGCATGTATAATCCCCATTAGGCTCATGATCCACAAAAAAGGAATCCAAAATAATTCTGTATAGCCATGAACTCACCAAAAAGGAACCAAATATATTTTCTCTCCTTCATGATAGGCTTTGAAGTTTTTTTGAATGTATTTTTTTCCTAATTGCTTCCCCCCTTGAAAAGTGTAACATCTTGATAGATAATAGGGAAGATTGCAGAGACACAATTGAAGAAAAAATAGCAATTAGCTACCTATCTATAACTAATGGTTCCAATAACGGACACTGATACTCACTAAATCCATACGCAGTTAAATTTTAAAATATTTAATAAAGAAACATCTATAAATTTGGCCGATTAAATCGACCTGAAACGAATTACATCTTTCTTGTACAAGAACAAACAAAGAAGTGCCAGATAGCTTATTAAAAGTAATATCGTTATGATGGAGAGCAGCTCCCTCTTGCGTTGAGGCAAGATGGTTACATTAATTGCGGTATTTTCCACAGCTCCCCACCATGAACTCTTCAGAGTTCATCAATAGAATCTATAAAGTTGCTACAGTAAATACATAAATAAGGAAATTCTAAATTCAAATCAATAATAATAAATGAATAATTGAATGCTTAATATACAAAAGTTACAAATTACATACAAGATCATGAGGAAAAAATAGCAATTAGCTACCTATCTATAACTAATGGTTCCAGCAACGGACACTGACACTCACTAAATCCATATGCAGTTAAATTTTAAAATATTTAATAAAGAAACATCTATAAATTTGGCCAATTAAATCAACCCGAAACGAATTACATCTTTCTTGTACAAGAACAAACAAAGAAGTGCCAGATAGCTTTTTAAAAGTAATATCGTTATGATGGAGAGCAGCTCCCTCTTGCATTGAGGCAAGATGATTACAATGGTTGCGATAGTTTCCACAACAATGAATATGCTCAGGAAATTTTATGATTCGTTAGTTACACAACTGCAGTGAATGAACAATTGCCCGGTTTTCACATCCAAAGATACCGATGTCAGTAAGAAAAATATCCTGTGCATGTGGTAGTCGTCGAACACCCACATCTAAAAAGAAAGGAATAGAAGAATTCTGCTTTTTCAAAGATATTTGTAAAAGAACAGAGAAATCTTTAAGCAACTATAGCCGTGCTAAAGTAGATTGATTTAGGAATAGCTTTACTCAAAAAAGTTAACTCATTTCGCTTATTTAAATTAAGTTTTTAAATTTTATATCAATTTAAAAGTTGAAATATGCTTTTATGACAAATTTCTTTATCAGAGGGAGTCCAATTTGTTAGTTCCTTTTAAAGCACTTTTTCCTAAATGTTTCATAAGTAAAATTATCCCATATTAATTTATTAAATCACAAGTGTAGCATGACAATGCAGAAAAGCTTTTATAATTTTTCAATATTAATAAAATTCTGCTTAATTTACTTTTAAAAAAAAAAACTTTTGCCCTAAGTTAGGTCGTATAATTGCAAATTTCTGTTCTCTCTAAGCAGTGAGTGAGTGATAAGTAAAGTTTATTGGCACAAGAGCCAGATGTGGCCATACTGCGCCAAACAAGGTAAATCTGTGATCTAGACATTAAAACTATGAAAATAGATTTGTTGTCTAGATCACAGATAGTGAAAAAGTGTCAAGTGAGAAGGTAGTTTATTGGCGCAAGAGCCACATATGGCTATGTTACATCAAAAATTATTTAACTGTGGTCTAGACGTGAAAAAAATGGAAGAAAAGACACAAATTGGTTGACAAGGAGGAGGGTCGAAAATGGAGAATTATCGCTAGGGTATCCCTGGGGCGCGTCATCCGTGTTTACCAAAGACAGTAAACCCCATGGGAAAGAAAAAGATCACTAGGGAGCATCGGGGTCATGATGCCTGTACTTGTCTAAAGAAGTCAAGTCTCAGAGGTCCTCTGATACAATCCCCAGGGGCAGGGTGCCCGGCTATACCCCCAGATGCTGGGTACCCATTTTAGTCGCCTCTTACGACAAGCATGAGCTACAGTGGGACTATTCTGTCATTCCCGGTCACCACGCAGGTCTTCTCTCTAAGCAGACCTAAGTGGCTTAACCAATTAATTAAACATGGATATCTATTTCTTCCCATTTTGATGTTCTTTTCATTTGCCTGACATTTATAAAAAGTAGGATAAATATTAAATTAAGGGTAATTATGTAATAAAATTTGAGTTTAAATAGATTTCCAACAGAAAACATAAGTCCCTTTTCAAGCTTAAGAAAATGTCAAATCACAAAAAGCCAGCTATTCTTTCAAAAATTTCCTTTATGCAAGTTTATTCCAAGTTAGGCGATATAATATTAATAAAATATAATTAGTCAGGAAATTGTTTAAATTAATTATATCTCTCTTCATTAAAAAAAAATCAAATATATATCCAAATTTCAATATTTATGTTTGCAAGTTTTATTATTGAGGAATTACCACAAAAAAAATCATCATCACTCAATTATCATATATGATAAATCTATTTAAATATGCAATGTAAGTCATTATAATATATTAAAAGAAGATTTATTTCAGAAACTGAATACTTGGGTTGAAAATTTTATTTGTTCTCATAATTTGAGGTAAAGAAACATACATAGGAAATATGAGTTTTTAATTATCATTAAAATTTTCACACGTAATTTCATTTGATTTCTTTTTCCATATCTTTAGTTCAATAAAAAAAAAGTTCTATTTGCAAACCTCTGTAATTCATTTTTCTCCTTTACCTTTTTTATTATACTTCTGTTGATAATATTTGGTGATTTCCTTCTTAAAATCTCTAATGGTCCTTACAAAAAAAAAAAAAAAAAAAAAAGAGTACACATAATAAAAATAAATACAGAAACAAAAAGTTATAAATTTTTTTTCTCTGAATTCTTTAACCCCATATCTACTTATTTTATTATCGAGAGAAGGTAACATATAAATGGCAAAATTATTACCATGGAAAAAGTGAATATTTATAACAAGTCAGGTGGTACAGATTTAATATAAAAGAACCCAAATATGATACTAACATCCAATTCATTTTAAATGTTACTCAATTTACAATAAGGAAGGAGCCCTGAATTTCTTACATATTTTTTTTTTAAAAAAAAAAAATTGTATATTCTTACATTTACTTAAGACTAATTTTAATTACATACTTAAAGATTTGGAACCCCAAATACAGATTACAAAAAAGAGAATTATGATTAAGTATAAAAAAAATACTTTTAAATTATATTTTATTTGGTTATAACACAATATATATGGATGTATAATTATTCATTAAACAAGATTACTACAAAAATTATACTGGGGATTTTAATTTCAATTACAAATAATAATTTTAATTAGCTTTGCTAATTTTATTTTAACATATGTTGTCCTTTTTTTTTTCTGTTAAGTTCCCAAGAGAGTAGAATTATTCAAAATGAATATAAATCAATGTAAAGTAAGTGTGTTTACGAGGCTCAAGGATCACTGAAGCAATTACTACAAAGAAAAGAAAATATCTTCTCCAAATTCCTATGTATTTTGATTTGCACAAGCAAAATCTACCAGAATACAAAAACATTGCCAAATTAACATAAAGAATATAAGCAGATGATTCTACTACAAAAATTAATTACTGAACATTAGAAAATGATAAATTATTTAAGTAGATAACAATATTCTAATCAGTTATTAAAATAAAGAAATAAAATATTAAATTACATAAATTTTAGAAATGTAAATATATCTTAAGCAAGCTAAATGTAAATATTATAATCACACTATATTATGTCAACCTTTTGAACGAAACGCCGTGTATCATTTATTCTATACCCACATATTTTTCTCAAAACAAAAGTTAGCACATGTTAAAATCTCATTTCTGTTTTTGAAAAGTTTCAACTATGCAAACTAATAAAGTAAGTCATTGTACGTATAAAGCATTTTTAAAAAATATTCAGAACAATACGATTCTTACAACTGGTTAAAAACATTAAACATCCAATTAAATCACGTAAAGGTACTTTTCCATTTCACCGGCGCAAGTGATAAAGTCCCATAAATGATACAACCAATGTCCAAGAGACATATGTGTTTACTGTGTGTTGTAGCTAATAAAGTCTGCTTGGCGAGATTGGCACAGGCGAAATGGAAAAGTATCCAAGTAAACAAAAAAAGGTACTTTTCCATTTCCCCAAGTAAACTTTATTGGTGAAAACACACAGGAAAAAAATGCTATCCGTTTAGAGTCGGTTAAATCATTTTTGGTGACTTTATCGCCTAAGCCCACAAAATGGAAAAATAATGAAAATATTAAACATTATTATTTAGTAAACAAAACAATAATCCATACATCCTTAGCAGAAACTTAAAAATCATACAAAATCTCATTAATATTATTAAAAGAGAAACAAATTTTTACGACCTAGAAATAAATATTACAACAAAATGATAAATTATAAAATTAAAAAAATAATGCCATTTAAATGAAACAAAATGCAACACCATATTTACTGTTTTCAATTATACAAGACTTTTAAACTACAATGCAACAATAACAAAAATAATTCATTTAATGAAAATAATAATACAGAAACAAATAAAACTTACTTTTTTTAACACAGCACTTTTGTTACATGGCGAATCATTGCTATGATTATCTTCATTCATTCTTAACAATATTATACAATAGTTGATGTTTAATCTGAAAAATTTGTATCATTCATGGAATCAATGATAATTCAAATGGTTGCCATTCATTAAGAAACCATATTCTAAATTTAAGTTACCAAGCATTGTTTTTTGCTAAGCAGTTACATTTATATTCCATTGGATTATGGAATTTTAAATATTGAGATTTAAATTCAATTATTTTAACTATTTAATGCAAAATGCTTATTTCAATAATTACTTCATTAGAATCATAAAAACTAAATTTTGAATGATACAATACATTATACATAATTCGACATAAAAACCAACGTTTTTATATGATCGCAAAGTTTATTAGAGAAAATTATTGAAATATTAGTTAAAACTGTTAGTTATTTTTAATTTTAAAATTCACTTAAAAAGAAACATTTGTGAGAGTATTAAAAAATTCATAATACTCATAAAATCAAAACATGCATTTGAAAGTTTGCAAGTCATTCTATTAAAAAAAGAATAGGAACCAGAAATCAGAAAAAATTATTGTGATAAGACATGGCGCCAAATATTGGAAACTTTCTTTCTTGCGAATGATTACTGACTAAAAGTCAGCAACCCTTACTATCTCGGAGATAGTAAAGGGGATATAGTATCTCTTCTTTGTGAGTACAAAAGGTTTACGATTCCTCATGCGGCGTGGGGAGTGCCCGCTGCTCCCAGAGGAGGAAAGAAATTTTTTTCTCAATCCTAAAAGCGCCGAGAGGAAAGAATATTTCGACTCATTAAAATTATTGAAATATTAGTTAAAACTTGTCGCAAACGTGTAAATATTGCATTGTTAGACGAGTACGAACGATTCCCAAAATTTCAAAGCTCTAGCTTGATGGGAAGTTGGTTAAATTAACGATCGAAAATTTGATGACACACACACCAAGTGAAATTCAGAAAAACGTTGTAAAAATCAAAACGAGATCAGACTAATTAGTAAAAAATTAAAAATAAAGTTGATTAAATTATTAAATGAAAACAGTTATTAAAAAAACTATACATTTATATATCATTTACTTTCCTTTGTTTATCAAATTTCTATTGCAAAAAATAGTTGAGAAAAATCAAATTAGTGAGAAATATCCAAGAAACTAAATTAATTCACATGAAAGAAGAGGGGGAAAAACTACTAACAATACCAAAGTCCCTTTCTTCAATAAGGGATTTGGACATTACATCAAAAATAACCTTCCTATATTGTTTAGGTACCAACATTTTAAGATTGTAGAATATAATGAAGTTCTGCAAATGGTTCAAATCGGGAATAGGGAGTCCCCTAAGAGATAGGCGGCTTCCTAGATAGGTTGCCTAACTTGCGTGACTTAAGCATTGAGTATGCTTTAGGTTATTAAGACTTTAATCGCCAATTATCGCTCCTATAAGTCGTCAATCGTCTAGGGGACACCCTATTCCCGATTTGAAACCTGCAAATAACACTGCTTAAGAACATTGAAATCATACAAGATGCATAAGTTCTAAACTTAGTTATTTACACTCAAGCATATTTTGTATATCAATACACACACAAAATTAATGCTCCTTGTCTCACACGATGGTTACGGAAAAGGAAGGTCTGCAAACATAAGGGAGCGAAGATTGGACGTTCAAACCTTTCTCAGACCAATCAACTAAAATTTTAATTTCTAACATACATCTAAGCTTTCGTCAACGAGTTTTTCAAAATATAACATCTTCAGTATAAAAAGAAGTCGATATATACCGCTGTATGCAAAGTTGATTGACAGATAGTTATGAAACCAAAATACTAAGAAAAGTTACTAATATACTCATACTATAAAGAACAGAAGTAATAAAAGACTAACCTCCATCACAAAGTAAAAATTATATTACAGAAGTTCTTATATACACAAGCAAATATGCTGATTGTTTGGATTAAGAAAGATCTAGAGTTTGATAAATACAGAGTAACAGATGCGAAAAAACTTAATTAAAAGCTACATTAACTTAAATTTTTGAGAGATTACTTGCCTTACTCCTAATTTCACTATAGAAATATGTTTACAATTTGGTAGACCTCTTTATAACTTAATATATTCATATAATTTAAGTCAAAAATTACAAAACACAGACTTGTAGCTAATTATGATTATGCAGTTTGAGTCAAATAAAAAGCACTCGAAAATACAATAGAAAATTTTTTATTCAGTTTTTTTTAATGCTGACAAAACCATAAGAAGATTATTTCAAATATTTGAATTACAATTGTAATTAAGTTAGAAGTAAACACAAATGAGTAAAAATTAATTATTCTTTGCCAAAAAATAGAGCAATATACATCAAAACGTGTACTTAAATTATTTTACAGAAACTGAAATTTTTTTCTACATTGTGTGTTTGTCTTGCATGTCGTCGTAAGTTTGAAGCTGTGGAAAAGGACTTATCGCACAAGAAACAAGTATTATCTATGATTAAATCAAGAAATACAGAGTAACTGATAACAGACAAAATACAAACACTCAATAATGGATATATTGAAAATAAGTTTTAATAATATCAAATACTCATGAAGTAACAGAACTTCCTTTTCCACAATATTCTGCAAGTACCTATCGAATTAAATATATTTAAATTGAATAACGAGATCAATTATGAGAAATATTAAACCCTAGGAATTTATTAATTTTCACAAAATATAAAAAAAAAAAAAAAAAAATCAGAAAGGAAGAATATGATTTGTAAAAACACTCCCGAGTATTTTTCTTAACATTTAATCATGGGAACCTCGGAAATAGAAATTACATGATTTTTTACTCATTCAATGTTAGAAATTACATGATTTTATACTCATTCAATGTTAGAAATTACATGATTTTATACTCATTCAATTTCAGAACAATCGTATATCAGTTATTCTACTTTTTAAAAAATGATAGAGGAAAATTTTAAGAAAAGTTATTTCCTAGCATTTTTACAATATTTATGTAAAACAATTAACCAGTAATGAAAGAGAAATCACTTACCTCTAGCTGAAAAAAAATATGGTACTTATAAACCGTCGGGAAAACTGAACGAGATTATAAAAACCGCGTACTATATTTTCCCCTTTTTCTCTCAGGCACATTTTCCCTGTCCCTCGCGATATAAGCGCCACCTGGTGATTTCGTGTTTTTTTAACATTATGATCTTCCTTCTCCCAGACGCTTCAAAAAAATCCCCAATTGAACTCCAATAAATAAAAAAGTTTGATTGATTGATTTGATTTTTGTGTGATATAGAGCAGCAAAGGCTTATAATACCGTAATAATGCATTTCATTCAGTAGATGTCAAAGTACTTGAGTTTCTGCAGGAATATTCTGAACACTTTTTTACTATCTATTATTTTTTCCAAAAGTTCTTTGAAGGTAATTTTGTGTTGTTGGTTTATCTTAAGTGTATTCCATAGGTGATTTCTTTGGGAGGTATATTTATTACAATTTAATCCAAATCATGATCCAAATCATTGATATAATTACATGTGCTACATGTTGCATTATCCTGTAGATGGAATTTGTGCTAAAAACCCAGGAGTTATCATTTTGCAGATGATTCGAGTAATTAGTATTTTCTCTCTTCTGCTTTTTGTCCACTTGGATATTTTGTCTATAGTCGGAATATTTCCCAAATCTTTGAGATATTTACTTGAATACAAATTTCCATTGGTTTTAGTCATTCTTTTTCTGTAGATGTTACTATGGATATCCTCTGGAGTAGTCCAGTCGATGTAAAGGTAGGAATCTGTAACCGATTTTACGAGTTGGTCCACCTGATCATTTCAATTAATTTTCGAGTGTCCTGGAGTCCAAAGTAGTACCCTTTGGATTTGAAATTGCGATAGGATGAAGATTTTGCTGGCTAATCTATGAATAACTTTGGGAGATTTTATATTGTAATTTTTAGTGCTGCTAAGACAGTGACTATCTGATAAAATTAATAATTTTTTGTTTAATTCTGTTAGGTCATCTAAAGCTCGACATATGGCCGGAGCTTCTGCAGTAAAAATAGTATTAATGGGGTTTAAATTGCAAGCAAAGGAGGAATTTTTCGTTATGCCTGCATTAGAAGTCATGTTATGGTTTTTGAAGCATCCGTAGCTATTATGAAATAATCGCGATAGTTATTGCTCACTGTTTCTAAGAAAAATCCTCTAATAACAAAATTAGGAAAGTTTTTATTCTGAAATTCAAATTGATTGGTGTAAATTTCGCGTGGAAGTTCTGTGAAATACAGTAATCTAGGGATAAATATTATTTGCTGCCCATTAATATTCGGCGTATGAAAAATATTTGAGATATTATTTTTGTCTTCTTCCAGAATTTTTAAATCTATAGTACCAGGGCTATTGAAATGCAGAGGAGAAAATTCACCATTCGAAATTTAGGAGATAAAAAATTTATTCGCTAACCTTTTGATTTTCTCCGACAGTATTTTCTGATCAGCTATTTGTATGAGAACAATATTTGGAGTCCATTGTGGTAAACCCAATGCGATTCTGAGTGTTGTGGTTTGAATGGTATTAATAGGTTTGAACTGATTATCTGACCATTTGCTTATGATAGACGTGGTAAAAGGAGCTGCAAATATTATTGTTGGTTAATTTGATCGAATATTTTACTCTTGGACCGTAGTGCTTACATGCTCTTCCTTTTAGACCATTGATTTTTTTCATGGCTTTGTTTTTCATCTGTTTCATTGTTGTGATATTTTGATTCTGCTTGGAAAAATATATTCCAAGATATTTAATGGAAGATTGCCAAATGAGAGGGAATCCTGTTAACATAATATTAGGAAACGATTTTATTCTTTTATTGGATAATTCTGCATTGTACTTTTATCAGGGCTCACGGACAGTTTCCAATAATTGCACCATTGAGTTAATTTTTCTAAGGTATTTTGCAATTTTCTTCCGATTATATCCAGAGATTGATGAGAACAATAAATAAAAATATCGTCTGCATAAATTGAGCATTCCACTCCTGTTTCCAAAGTTTCGAAGAGTCATGCATATAAATAGTAAATAATTTGGGAGAGAGGACACTGCCCTGGGGGACTCCTTTTAGAATAGATTGTTTTATGATGAAAGACTGTCCCTCCATCGAATCTGTAGAGATCGTAAAGTTAGAAATTTGTGGATCCATAGAGCCATTTTTCCAGTAATACCAATTTGAAGACATTTGTATAAGAGACCATCTATGTGAACTGAATCATAAGCTCCCTTTACATCCAAGCTAATTCCCACAAAAAAAATTCTCCTCTGCTATAGCTTTATGAATCAGGAAGTGGTTGTTATTTCACTTTAAATAGTACAAATTGGTAATGATGAGTGTATAGTTTTCGTTCTATTGTCAGAAAGTAAGATATGCGTCCAGTCAAGATTCTTTCAAAAGTTTTAGAAAATACGGAAGTTAAAGCTATTGGTCTGTTACGGGTTTTGGTTAGAACAGTGGCACATGCTAAACATTCTAATATTTATTTATTTACACACCATTGAACTCCACCAACGAGCCCAAACGAGCATCAGTTAGTGCACAAGTCGAAAGAGAGAATGAATCATCTCTTGAAGTGAAGTAGAGCGAGCTCCAGGTTGCGCCTGGCGAGGAGCGCCCGCAGAACCTGTTTGGTGGTCTCCACAATCGTTGACTAATCTGCCTGGCAGAACCGCTGCACACTCTCGCAGTATCTTTAGATACGAAACGTTCTGGAAAACGAACAATCCGTCCAGAACGCGTGTTTGTAATGTCTTGATTAGGTGAGGCAATTGTTTCTGGAAAAGTCACATTATGACGAAAGTTGGTTTTAGTCCAACACAGGTGATTTACGACCAGAAATGTCCACGTCGTAGACTTTCTCCGTTCTCCGCAACACTTTGAAGGGTCCGTCGTAAGGTGCTTGGGGGGGTTTCTTTACGCCATCATGTCGGACAAAAACATGTGTTGACGTTTTCAGATCGGGATGGATGAAAACTGTTTTTGTTCCATGATTCGAAGTAGGTCGTGGTCGGATATGAGAGAAATGTTCTTTTAAATCCTCCACTAGTTGCTTTAGCTGAATGTCGGAAGGCGTAGGATGAAAAAATTCTCCTGGAAGTCGGAGGGTGGTACCGTACACCAGTTCAGCCGTTGTTGCTTGAATGGAGTCTCGAAAAGCAGTTCGAAAACCAAGCAAAATTGTTGGTAAGGCGGATGCCCATTGCGCCGTGTTGTAAGCTTTTAAAGAGGCTTTTAAAGGGCGGTGGAACTTTTTCTATTAAGCCATTCGATTGAGGATGGTAGGCCGTCGTTCTAATTTTCTTTATTCCTAGTAGACAGTCTAGTGCTTTAAAAAGAGAACCATCAAATTGGCGGCCTTGATCGGTTGTTATGCGTGAAGGACAACCGAAACGTGTTATCCAATGGTTGTAGAAAGTTCTTGCCACTGTTTCCGCAGTTATATCTGGTATCGGGATGGCTTCCGGCCACCGTGTATAACGGTCTATCATCGTAAGACACTAGTAATTTCCAGCTGACGGTGGGAAAGGTCCGATGATATCAAGGTGCACATGGTCAAATCTCCGTGTTTGGTCAGGAAAAGAGCCTAATGGGGTTTTGGTATGCCTACTTACTTTTGCCTTTTGGCACGGTATACAATATTTAGACCAAACAGAGCAATCTTTACCTATTGATGGCCACACGAATCGTGAGCGAATTAATTTTGTAGTAGCTCCAATACCGGGGTGAGACATATTGTGCAATTGACTGAAAATCCGCTGGCGGTAATCCTTTGGGATATAAGGTCTAGCAGTTCCTGTAGATAAGTCTCAAAATAAAGGGATGTTAGAATTTGGCATAACTATTTTCTTTAACTGTAATCCTTGAGGGTTATTAATTAAATTTTGAAGCTCTAAATCCAATTCTTGCGATTTTGCAATCTCATCATAGTTGATAGGGTTGGGCATTTCGATAGAAGCTATTCTGGAAAGGCTATCCGCTGTTATGTTTTCGTGTCCTGGGAGGTAGCAAATATTTGTCGTAAATTGGGATATGAAATCTAGCTGTCTGGCTTGTCGTGGTGAGCATTTATCTAAACGTTGTTTAAAGGCGTGAGTTAATGGTTTATGATCGGTAAATAATTTGAAATCCCTAGCTTCAAGCATGTGAATAAAATGTTTAATGGAAGCATATGAAGCTAGCAGTTCGCGATCATAAGCACTATAATTTTTTTCTGTTTGGGATAATTTCCTAGAGAAAAACGTGAGAGGTTGGGGTTCGTTATCGATTATTTGGAACAATGCACCTCCGATTGCAAAGTCGGATGCATCTACGTGCAGTATCAACTCTGCATCTGGTTTTGGAAGTGCCAAATGCTTTACATCTGCAATTAATTTTTTGCAAGTACAAAAATCCTGTTCGGCTTGGGTAGTCCATTTGAATACCCTGTTATCGTTTTTTCTAGTGACTTTTAAAAATTCACATTGAGCGATCTGGTGTTGGGCTACGTTAGGTAAAAATCGGTGGAAAAAATTCAAAATTCCAAGAAACCGTTGAAGTTCTTTATTGTTTTAGGTTTTGGGTAATTTAAAATTGGTTGAACTTTATGAGGCAATGGTTTTGTTCCTAGCTGCGTTACGAGATGTCCTGAAAAGGAAATTTCTGATACTTCGAAAACGAAATTATAAGTATTAACTTTTAACCCGTAATGTTGGAGCTTTTGGAATACAGCACGAACGTGAGTCTTATGCTCAGCCTCGTTTTTACTAAAAATCAGAATATCATCCAAATAGACAAAACAAAATTTGAGTTCACCTAAAATTTCATTCATGAACCTCTGAAACGTTTGGGCTGCCCCACAGAGGCCAACATTTAAGTACGGAAACTCGAATAAGCCAAATGGCGTACATACGGCCGTCTTTTGAATATGATCCGGGTGGACGGGGATATGGAAGTATGCGCGTACAATATCAATCTTTGAAAAAATTTTACAACCGTAAAGTGCGTTAGAAAAATCTTGTATATGGGGTATCGGGTACCTATCAGGGGTTGTACATGCATTTAATTTACGATAATCTCCTACTGGTCGAATGCTACCTGAGGTTTTTGGGACTACATGAAGTGGAGAGGACCAGGGTGACTTGGAAGGCCTACAAATACCCTGCTCCATCATAAATTGAAATTCCTGTTTTACAATATTGTACAATTTTGGGTTTAAACGCCTAGGCCTGCTGTGGACAGGTGGTCCAGTAGTTTCGATGTAATGCATCGTATTATGTGGCGCTTTTTTTAATTTTAGAAGTAAGTGCTGTTAGGTCAGGGAATTCCGCTAAAATTTTGTGATAAACTGTATTTCCGGAGCTTAACTTTATCGACGCAGTATTAAGACCAGCGGGAATTTTACCATAGCGATTTAGTTTGGTAATTGTATCGATAAGCCTTTGTCGTTTTAAGTCGATAATTAGGTCAAAATGCTTTAAAAAATCTGCGCCTATAATTGCGAAAGGAACGGATGCTAAAATAAATTACCACTTAAAACTTCTTCGCAAGCCAAGATCGACATCTAATAATTTAAGTCCATACGTATATATTTTTGTGTTATTAGCTGCTGTTAGTTGTATGGGTTCTGGGACTAATTTTCTGTTCGTTTTAGAAACTGGTAAACATGATACATCAGATCCTGAATCTATGAGGAATTTTATATTGGTTTTTCGATCAAAAATATGGAGGCGGCCAGATTGTGGTGCTATCGAAACGTCTGCCGCTGAAATATTGGCGTCGATAGCATTGTTTAGTTTTCCAAAGCCTTGGCAAAAGTACAGGGCTCCCGGCATTTTTTAGCTTTTGAGCCAAACCGGTTGTGATAATAACAAAATTCATCGTTATAATGGTAATTCTCCCTCCGCGAGGGAGTCTTGCTCCTGTAAGGTGATTTACCGTACCTCGTGCGAGAGCGATTCCTTGATCGGTCTCTAGACAATCGTTCTACTTGCTTGCTGAGAGCGTCGATTTCACCTCGAAGTGCAACCATTTCATTCAAAGGGGAGTGAGGAGAATCGGACGATTGCTCGGAGCGACCCGAAACGGCGTATACATTTTGAGTAAACGGGGAAGCGCGAACTTCAGCAATCTTATCCGCCAATTTCGCTAGGTTTTCTAATTTTTCGGAACTTACGGAAAGGATTGTTTGGATTTCGGCAGGGAGTCGTTGAAGCCACAAGTTTCTTAAAAAATCATCGTTTATCGCAGTGCCTGCTAATTCTTTCATTTTTCGTAGGAGGTGAGACGGCTTATCGTCACCCAAATGAGTTCAGAAAGCACTTTTCTAATTTGTAGATTTTCCGAATCTGAAAACTCTTGAATTAATCGGTTTTTTAGTGTGATGTACCGATCCGCGTGTGGTGGGTCAAACAGTAAATCGGAAACCACCGACAGAATTTCAGAGTCAATTGCAGCAATAACATTATTGTATTTAGTGACATCATTAGTAATGCCAGAAAGCTCAAAATTTGCTTCTGCTTGGAGAAACCAAAGCTTTATATTCTGCTTCCACAGCGGTGAAAGTTTAGCAGCGACACGTGACACATGTTGTTGAGCATTACTATTCTCATTCATTTTTGAAAAATATAGAAACGCGAAGTATGAAATATTAATTAATAATAATGAATTAAGAAAAAAATAGTTAAATTGCTAATTTAAAATAAATATTTCTGAACCAAACACAGAGAGATCATGAGAGCTTACCTTGTTTGTCGGACACGTGCACATCGTTGAAAAGTTTTAATCCATTTTAATCTAAAGGTGGAATTCACAATCAGGGTCACCACTGCGGCGGGTTTTGGTTAGAACAGTGGCACATGCTAAACATTCTAATATTTATTTATTTACACACCATTGAACTTCGTACAACGAGCTCCAAGCGAGCATCAAGTTAGTGCACAAGTCGAAAGAGAGAGAATGAATCACTTCTTGGAAGTGAAGTAGAGCGAGCTCCAGGGTTGCTGCCTTTGGCGAGGAGCGCCCGCAGAACCTATTTGGTGGTCTCCACAATCGTTGACTAATCTGCCTGTTGGCGAACCACTGTAGGTCTATAGGATCAAATTTTAGTTTTGTCTTTGCCCGGTTTCAGAATTGGGAGAATAATTGCATTCTAAATGAATGAGGTACAATGGAATTCTGAAATAAATGCTGAAAATAGTTTAGAACGACAATTCGTTGGCTATTGTTCAAGTTCTTTAGTAAAGTTGCGTTAATCTGATCTGCTCCTGGAGTGGTATTTTTAGTATATTTTATGGTTCTGTTTAATTCAGAAATAGGGAGAGGTTTATTAAGATGGTCATTTTCTTTATTGAGGAAATCCAGGGGCAGTGATTCGTGAGAACCGTTATTGGATGCAAAAAGATTCACTTGCTTCTGAGGATGAGTTACATATTTAATATGATACTGGATGAGGTTTAACGTTGACTCTGCATTCTTGTTAGTTGTAATTTTTTTGAGAAGACTATAGAAGATTTTAGGATTAGACATTTTATTACATATGTCATCCCAGTACTTTGCTTTCTCTTGTTTAAGGCCCCCGTCGACACGCCACCACGAATTTCCCTACCTAATGTTAATCCTATGGAGTTACGAACTTAAAGTCTCACATCTAGAATATTTATTTTAACTGCATGGAATAAAGTGCATTTTAAAGAGCATTAAAAAAGGAAGGCTTCTGTGGAGGCGAACTTAACCTTTAAACATCGGCGGTACATATGTCGTACCAAAAAATATTTTGTCTCTCGCTTCGGCTCTGGTACAACGTCTGTACCAAGCTATCTATAGACAGTTCTTTCCCCCTTTTTTTCCAGCACATCCTTTTTCAACTTTCCCTTGCCCTTTTTACGACTTTGCTTCTATTGTCCGTAATTGGGTGAGGATATTTTTCGCCAACGTTATCAGTTGTGTGCGAATTCCTTAACATTGGCGACCTTTAGAAACAACCAAATTCGAAAAAAATACTCAATTAGATGACTTTATGCAGTCTATGATAGATAGAATTTTCTTTTCTCTTGTTCTTTCTTCGAATTTTTAAAATGAATCTGAAATTGCTCGCAGAAATAGAAATTGAGAATTTGAGGAAAGATTTAGATGAAGAAAATTTTGTTGATAAATACCCAAAAAAATCTTATGGTGACTTTGCTGAAAGAGAAAAAGAAAAATTAACCACTTCGATGCAAAAAATTGTGGCAGATTACCACAAACACGTGGAATATGTTGATTTAGGAGACCGCAGGGCATCCACCTATACTTTTGGTAAGCAAACTAGGAAATTGACAAAAAATTATTCTTTAGCCTCATCGATATTGTTGTGTTTCTGATATTCAAGTCGTGCCAAACTAAGTTAAAAACTCAGTTTAAAAGATTTTAGAATGAATTTAATAACATCTCTGATATGTAAATTAAATCATAAAATTGCAGAGCCTTCAGTAATAAAAAAATGAAGACAAATGATAATAAATTTTCTCTTAGGCCAATTGACGAAAAGAAAAGAAGAAATTTCACATATTGTGCGAAAAAGAATATACAAAAAAAAAAAAAAAAAAAAAAAAAAAAAAAAAAAAAAAAAAAAAAAAGAACTACTATTATCTATAAGGCATGCAATGTGGCTCTTTGTGTTTACCAAACTGCTTCGAAGAATAACATACAATTTAATTAAAAATCTCTTATCAAATAAACCAATGAAAAACAAAAGACTAGAATAAAAAAAATTAAAACTGAAACATTTTTAATAAAAAGAAAATAAACAAAAAATAAACAAAAAAGGCTCTTTTAAGAGCCAAAAATTTTAAAAATTAGAATTCCCTTTACATTTTTAAGACAGACATTTCAAAAGCATTGTTACAAGAACTTTTCAATTTAAGATATAAGTTTCATTTAAAAATAAAAAAAAAAGTAATACTTTTTTTTTTCTTTAAGATTAAAGATTCATAGAAATATTTGATATAAAAAAGTGTTTCATAATATTTCAATAGAATGCATGAATTAACTGAAGTTTTTGCCTTAATTTGACGTACTTAAGATTTACTCAGCAGCTTTGAAACGAGTTCAATTAAGTTAAAAATTATTTTTTAAATCTCACTTTTGATAATATTTAATCACAAAAGGGCCACGGTAGCTGACGAGTGAGGTCGCAAATTCGTAGCCGGGATTGAGTTGTGAGTTCGAATCTTGTTCAATCGAAACCGGCTGTTAAGCCTGTCAAGTTTCTAAATCCTGATGTTGGTGTGGTGTGGAAGTTTGGTGAGTGGATGCTGCCCTCATTGCTTGACCATCGTTAAAATTTATGAAGTCTGTCACCAGAAACCTTCCTATTGTTTCAAAATGAGATGTTATTAAAATGTCAAATCAAAATATTTGGAGTATATTGAATAATTGTGCATTAAAAGGATGTTAATTTAAAAAATAAAATGTTTAATAATAATGTTCAAAGTATTGTTCTTAACTTTTTCCTTCTTTTTTTATATTTCGTCGAATAATTTTGAAAACATGAGGCATTACTTTAATTACATGGGTTCAATATTGCAATTAAGTAGGTAAGTTGCAATATGACCACAGATAAAGTCTGCACACTAAGCGATGTGATTACACACCTATATGTATATATTGTATATATATAAGCAAGTACCGAATAAATTATTCTAGAAAATATCTTAGTAGTATGGTATAGCTGTCGCTTTCTTTGTTATTTGTTTTGTTTGAAAATGTTAATTTACGCATTACACGATTATAAGTTATGATAAATATACATTTGAAAGTTGGTAAGTCACTTAATAATGGGAACCAGGAATTCAGAAAAAATCATTATGATATGATACGGCACCAAATATTAGGATCTTTCTTTCTCGTCAATGATTACTGACTAAAAATCAGCAACCCTTACTATCTCCCCTTTGTAACTAGAAAACTAACCTTACCACATGTCGTGAACTCGAACTTAACAGTGGGGGAAAGAAAAATTTTCCTCAATCTTAAAAGCGCCGACTGAAAAGGATATTTTAACTTAGAATCGGCCGAGTTCTAAAGGTTAATTGATCATAAAAATACTTTGAAAAATCGGGGAAAAAAAGTAATTCCACAGAAGCCTTCCTTTTTTTATGCTCTTTCAAATGCATATTTTTTTTAAAAAAAATTATTTATTTCGCTGCTTGTAATTTGTTAAGTCAGCAAAGTAAACAAGGAAAGAGGGGAAAGCAAAATTAAAAGTCCCGCCTTAGTGCGCAAGGATACATGGTAAAGACAGGTCGTCAAAAGATTTATGATCCTTTCCGGTGAAGTCAGCCGATTTCTAGGAATCTGAGAATTCCTCTTTTGAAGCTTTATTTACAGTTGCGTATTATCTGTTGAAAGTTTGTCTAGCTTACTATACAGATATCTATGTGGTATTTCACAGTGTTTAAAAAGTAAGCTTCATACACGATTTTTTAAGAAAAGAAGTAATCCTTCATTTTTTATGCTATTTTTACTGAGTATTTTAAAAAAATACACTATCCAAATTACTTTATTATTAAAATGAACAATAGATATTTCGATACGTTTTGAACATATCTGAGGAGATATTGTAAATCTGTTGTGCAACATTCTTTGTTTGTACCTCCAGAATTGAAATTCACGTGTTTTGCTCCCAGTATTTAGTTATTTGTGCATCAGAACATTTGCTATTATAAAACTTGTGTTGCAGAAATTTATTACAATTATTAAATATTATGAATAACCGTCAAAGCAACAAGACAAGATTATATTCTTCAGCATACCGAAGAAAGAATAAAGGATAGAAATTCTCCGAATGGAAAGAAAAGTAAGTAACTCTATTCTAAAATTTTATTCAGTTTTCTTAGAAATTTTATTATGGCCGTGGTATTCTAGTGGTCGTGGTCATGGACCTACGGCTGGCGGCTATCCTCGAGTCGTAGATACGAGGCTTGCTGCCACAAAGACCCGCCGTGCCTCGTAATTTTGACCGAGGTTCAAAATTACGAGGTCCGTCGCCAATAGCCCTCGTGTTGCTTCTGTGTGACGTTGATAAAAACTTTACCAAAAAAACAAACCCCCAGTGCAGCCGGAGCAGATGCATGTTAAATCTGTCGAGGCTGGAAGTCTTTCCAGGGCGTGATGTGGACGTTAGGAGAGAGAGGTGCCAGCTCAGGTGTTGCCCTCGTCACTTGACCGTGGCTCAAAATTACGAGGTTCATGCCAATAGCCCTCGTGTTGCTTCAAGTGTGACGTCAATAAAACCAAACCAAACTAGAAATTTTATTATGATGAGAGAATTTTGTTTGTCTCTTATATCATGTTATTCCTTCACTTTCATGAGACAATTAGACCACAGTGGCCGAGAGGTCATAATTGTAAGCTGGAGGCCAACGTGATTCCGTTGCGCCGTGGGTTCGAGTCCTGATTTCTCTGTGGATACATAGTACAGTCCGTCAAAAATGTTTTCGAACAATGGTTCCCTACCAAAAAAATAGCATTTTGTTGAAAGTCCTCAATGGAAATGAATCAGTTTA
>BMAW01127309.1:100919-193061 GCA_019974015.1 Nephila pilipes | reverse complement strand
AACGGCGTCGTGTCCTACGCTTCGAACCAGTGGTGCGTCAAGACCTTGACGAAATGTCTCACCTACATCGACATTGGTACGGTCTGTGTCACCGATGCCCGATCCAAGTTGCAATTTCGGGCCTTTCAAAATAACTTACCCATCCTGTCGCCTTGGAAGCGCCTCACCCTCGTGACGCTCAACCATGGGAAAGAGGAGCAGGGATCGTGTCCGTATTGCAATCGCAACGAATGTCATCGTTGGCTGGCGACGCAAGGCATGAGCACGCTCCTGCACTTTCCCATCCATCCCATTTATCACACGTGAGCAACGTTGGTG
Source organism: Nephila pilipes (assembly GCA_019974015.1). Lineage (NCBI taxonomy): Eukaryota > Metazoa > Arthropoda > Arachnida > Araneae > Nephilidae > Nephila > Nephila pilipes. Next base: position 192,743 of record BMAW01127309.1, on the reverse strand, counting down.
ACGCAAGCTCCGCCCCCATCCGGTCTGTAACAGTATAAAAGGACGAGCGGTTCGGGGCCTTTTCGTCAGTCGCTCTTTCGCTCTCAGACACAATGGATGCCTTCCCAGCTGCTCCTTCGTCGACCGTGCGGCCCGTCTGCGTTCCGGACAAGACAGATGCATTGGACCATGTGGTCCGGCAAGGGTTGGTGAAAGCCTTCATCACGTACCAGGAACCCAAAAACAATCGCGTTTTTGTCTCGTTTTCATCCCCCATCTGGTTTCAAAAGAAAACGTTGATGGACAATTTTAAAAGGACGATCCATGAGGCCCAAATTGAGAATCGCTTTGATCCCGATGCCATCCAGTGGGAGAAAATTTCTCAAGCCTTTATGAGAAATCCCGATCGAACTTTGAAAAACGCCGACAAGAGAATGGGCTTCCAATTCAACAACATGTTCCTCGTCAAGTGTTTTTTTACGTTCGGACTGAGAAAGGTGGAGCCGGGTACGATTCATTTAATTCAAACCACCAATGTTCCCGTGCTCATCTACGAGTTGCCCCCGTCCAGTCGGAGGAATCAGGCCGAACCCAATTTGTATCGAAGAAGCTTTGAGCCGTATGATCAAATGCTCTATCACCGGACGGTCATGGAACCCCACACCAGTTATCCCATTCCGGCAGGAACGCAGTATATTCTGATGACCGTTCAAAAGACGGTCTTTGCGTTGGACGTGTTACCTGAAACCATCCTAACGACCCTGCTGCAAAATGGCTTTCGCTTGGGAGATTTTCGGAAGGCGAAACATTACCACCAAAAAGCATACAAGCTGCCTCCTCCGACCCCGGCGCATACACCTGTCGAGGAAAGACCTGCTTCGGGGAAAAGAGCCTTGGCCAAAAATTACTTGGAAGTGCCGAGCCGATACAAGAAAATACGGATCGCTCCGGCCACGAGACGGATCCAGAGACCGCCAACACCTGAACCGGCGACCTCAGTGTTTGTACCTCCTCCAGTACCTGTGGTGGTAGCTCCTCCAGCTCCTGTGGCAGTCTCTCCTCCGGCACCTGTGTTTGTATCTCCTCCTCCCCCAGAGACTCTTGCACCTGTGGCGGCCCCAGTTCTACCTGAGCCTACCCTGACCGACAATGAGACATACAATGAGTTGATGGATGCGGTGTTTGCCCCAGGTGATTTCTCCCAGCTTCAATTCTTTGATGAATACAGTGTGCCAGAAACGATTCCCACGCCTCCCGTCCACTCCAAAGAGCCCCAGGTACTTCATACCGTACCACCCATTTTCCAGGAGGAGGAATTACTATCTTTTCTGAATGGGTTTGAAACCAGCTTGGCATTGGAATCAACCGACGGGCCATTGGATTTGACCATGCCGAAAGACAATGGACTGAAAAAATGTAAATCATTTCAAATTGGGTTCAAACCCATCCTTCCCTTGGATCTAAGTTGTAAAAAAAATGTGTGTGTGTAAATACTTGTAAATTTTTTGTAAATAAAAAAAATGATTTACATCTGAAACTTGTGTCATTTTTTTGTCCAAACAAACACCAATCTTGGACAGAGCTTTTTTCAAATCTCCTCACGACGCTCCTTTTCTGAAAGCCTTCCACTGTTTAGGTGTCATTTTTTTCTTTGACAAAACAAGTCTTGAGACGATGGCTTCGCTCCAAAGTTTATTGGAAGAATGTCGGTATCGGACCACCATTGTCTTTGGCAATGTGGGTCGATGGCCGGATCGCGTCACGTATTACGAAGCCGATTATCCTTACCTCGTTTTGTTTGAACCCAACTTTGGCATTCACATTCCCCGCCTCATTGGAAAAACGGTGGTCGTCTTTACGAGTCATTTGGATTTGACGTGGGATCCGGGTGTGGTCTTGCGCACGTTTCAACTCGGTCGTCCCCTGTCCCATCACGTCCAGGACGCGTTTCAACCCAAGCATCCGAATGCTTATGCCGTCGACGTGACGTCTTGTAGGACGTTGGCAGAGGCCTACGTTCGCTGGTTGACGTGGTTGGATGCATGGGAAATGCATCGGGAGGACGCTCTTCCCTGGCGTATCGTGTGTCCCCAAAAATGGAAACGGACCTTGGAGACGCACGTGGAACGCTCCCATTGGCAGGCGTTGGCCCATAATCTACCAGATCAGTCGTTTGACGTCATCTTTCCGCTCCTCAAGAGTATATAAGGCGAGACACTCGCAGCAAAAGACATTCTGATTTTTAACTCAGAGCGCCTTACAATGCCTCGTGCAACTCTTTTCGCACACGCAAACGTTTTTCAGCATCGGGGAAAGACGATCCCCATTGAACTCTCTGTGGCCACGATCCCTGAGGATGGTAGGGATCCCCAGGTGTGTGTGATCACGGTCGATCACAGTAACCTGCCCGTGACCTCCAAGGATCAGAGGACCAATCAGTATATCAATGAACTTTTACGCCTCCCTCGGCAGATCCCTGGCAGCGTGCCGGTGCAGCATCTCCCCTTCTATGTGAAGGGGAAATATGACTATCTCTCTCATGGAGAAGAGAGCCTCGTCGTGGTGAAAGGGGAAGATCAGCGAAAAATGTTTCGGGAATTGGGACTGTCCACAGTCTCCCTGGACACCTTGCCCAAATTTAGGGAGTTGGACGATCATACCTTGCCCGAATACCTACACGACGACGTACATGAGGAAGATGACGTTTCCGAATGCACGATGGTCAAAAGTTACCGGTTCGCGAAATACCTCAGCCGTGTACAAAAGATCACCCTTGAACTGGAGCTGAAAACTTTGGACTAATGAACTTTTTAAAAAAAAGTTATCACCGAAAAAAGGGGGACCGAGTCGACTGTTTTTTGTCGACTCGGTCCCCTTTTTTTCAAACCACACAATACGCCAAGGTTGGAACAGATCTCATTCAAAACTTCTGATTTACGAGTGTGTTTACCGCAGAAAAGGTGATATATTTTCATAAGGTTGGAACATATCTCAATCAAAACTTGTGATTTACGAGTGTGTTTACTGCAGAAAAGGTGATACATTTTCATAAGGTTGGACTTTTACGTTAGGATAATAACCATGGAAGCCCTTCCCCAGCCACAGGATGTTATGTTTCCTCAACCCTGAACACTCCCTCTTAGCGACAGGATGCACTCTTCCGTCGCACTTCCGCTCCTGTCGGGTATAAAAGGCGAGTCGCTCGCAGCAGCCACTCATTCTGATTTTTGACTCAGAAAACTTAACAATGCCTCGATTAGCTTTCTTTGCCCATGCCAACGTGTTCCAGCACCATGGAGAGCCTGTGCCCGTGGAAATTGCCTTGGCCACGATCCCGGACGATGGGTCCGAGCCCCAAGTGCGAATGATTACGGTGGACCATTCGACCTTGCCGAGTTCCTCCAAAGATTGGCGGACCAACCACTGGATTGCGGAACGGATCCACCTGTCGCTGCAACACGTCCCTGGCAGCGTTCCGATCTCTTACCACAAGTTCAGTGTTTTGCACCGGTACCGAGATCTGAAAAAAGATTCAGAAGGAGGGGTCGTGGTCGTCAAAGGGGAGGATCAACGTAAAATGTTGGCCCCATATGGTTTGCCTGTGATCAACCTGAATCACCTGCCCAAGTACAAGGAGATTTGGGATTCGAATGTCCCGCCCAATGTGCACAAGGAGGTGCACGTGAGAGGAGACGTGTCGGAATGCAGCATGGTGAAAGCATTCAAGTTTGCCCGCTATCTGCAACATTTCCGTTCTGACTACGAATATGCTGATTCGGACTCGGACTGGGACTCTGATTTGGACTATTGAATTTTTGGTTTATTATGGACTCTGAAATGGACAATTGAACTGTTTTTAAAAAAAGTTATCACCGAAAAAAGGGGGACCGAGTCGACTGTTTTTTGTCGACTCGGTCCCCTTTTTTTCAAACCACACAATACGCCAAGGTTGGAACAGATCTCATTCAAAACTTGTGATTTACTGCAGAAAAGGTGAAGAATTTTTTCATAAGGTTGGACTTTTATGTTATGATGACAACCATGGAAGGCCTTCCCCAACCACAGGATGTTATGTTTCCTCAACCCTGAACACTCCCTCCTAGCGACAGGATGCCCTCTTCCTTCATACATCCGCTCCTGTCGGGTATAAAAGGCGAGTCGCTCGCAGCAAAAGACATTCTGATTTTTTTTTGACTCAGAGCTCTCTTTTGACATGTCTCGCATTGCCTTCTTTGCGCATGCCAACGTGTTCCTGTACTCTCGGCAACCCATGCCGATTGAAATTGCCTTGGCCCGCATCCCTGAGGAGTATGACCGAGATCCCGAAGCGTACGTTTTGACCGTGGACCATTCCCACCTGCCGATGAATGCCAAGGACCGGTACACTCACCGGTACATGCATCAGCACCTGCATCTGCCGCTGGACATCCCGAGAAGTGTGCCCCTCGAATGGGTGTCGTTTAGCGTGCGGGGACTGTACAATCACCTGGACCAAGAAGAAGGAGGGGTGGTGCTGGTGAAAGGATCCGAACAAAAGCATCTCTTTGCCTCGTTTGGATTGCCGGTTGTGTCGGTGGAACACCTGCTCAGGTACAGAGACTTGTGGGGTACCGACGTACCCAGCTATGTGCACGACGACGTGCATGTGGAGGTAAACACCTCCGAGTGCTGCTTGGCCAAAGTCTATCGATTCGCCCGATACATGCAGCAAGTGGAGCGATTGAACAAGGAATTACAGCACAATCTGCTGCGCATGGAGTATTAAAAGAGACTGATAAAAACTTGGACTGAATTAATGGACTAGAACCGAAAAAAGGGGGATCGAGTCGACTTGTGGTGTCGACTCGGTCCCTCTTTTTTTGGTAAAAAGAGTGTGCCAAGATTGGAATGTAACTTTTTCAAAACTTGTAAAGATCCATGAGATTGTATCCATAAAACTTTTGTTTCATTGACCTGTGTCGTGATTGGAATGTAACCTTTTCAAAACCCATGAGATTGTACAAGGTTTCTGTATCAATAAAACTTTTTTTCTTTGACCTGTGTCGTGATGATTATTCAAACCACCCCTCTCGAGTGGAATACTCACTCGCCCTTCTATGTGAAAAAAAAATTTTAAGCTTAAGACTGCACTGCACTGTAATAATTCTTTACCGTATTGTTATTCTGAAACGCTTCCCATTCATAGTTTCGTGCAATGTTTCAAACATGAAAAATGCGGGAAAAGGGAACGGAAAAGGGTGGAAAGAGGAATGGAAAAGGAAAAAAAGTAGCTCGAAAAGAGAACGTAGGGGAGAGGAAGAATTTTGGGGGATAAGAGGGGAAAATGGAGTGGAAAGACAAAGGTTGGCATTTCGTGGGGAGGAAAACACGTGTAGGGAGGTTGTTTCGTTTCGTTCGAAACTCGTTTCATATTATATTAGGTCGTTTTCCATTTCCAGTCATTTTTTGAAAGGGTCATGGTGCTCAACTATTTTTTCGACCGACTGTAAGACTTCTTGAGGCCCTTAAGAAAAAATAGGCCTCATCTGCGACCCTTTAATCTAATTTGGTGTATATACATGTATAGTTCAATAAAAGCAATCCATAGTAAAATGATATATTATATGCTTATTCGTTTTATACATTTTAAATTAGCAAAATCATTAATTAGGTCTTCAAAATCAATTTAATAATATTTCATTTTCATTACTCCTCAAGTTTAAATTATTCAAACGTGATTGAGTCATACGATTCCTCAATTCATTTTTGACCAGTTTGAATTTTGAAAATGAACGCTTACCACTCGCATTAGTAATCATCATTGATAAGAAAATTCTCATTATTGTTTCAATATTGGAAAACACTGAATAGTCTTTCAATATGCGTGTATGTATAGAGTGTGTTGATCCCAATTCCAGTCCCCTCATCCAACAACTGCTCTTCATCTACATTTGTAGGATTATATTTTTTATTCAGCTTTCTTTTTTCCATTTCTTCTCTTCGCTTTTTCTTCAGCCTTTCGCCATCAATGATCATATATGACTTGAAATGTTGACATTCCAAGTTCAGTTCTTCTCCATTAATGTTTTTATCGTAAAATTTTCCTCATCCAAATTAGAAATATTTTCAAAAAATCCAAACATTTCAAAAAGCTCCTCATATTTTTACTACGCTTTTGTATAAAGCTAATAAGATTCGATTATTGGTAAAAAGATTTCTATTTTAAATTTCTTCGGTGTGGCTGTTTTAGAACGTTGTGTCGGTGTATCTATTTCATTTAAAGAAAGTTACCCTAATACTGCGTTGTCTTACACGCTTATGAACACTTTGATACTCCTTTATAAAGGATACTTCCTTGACTTTTGACTCATAATGGTCAAAAGAGTCTATTTTGGTTTTTATGTATATCATTATCGATTTTAATAATTTTACACCTTTCCACATTTTCACTCGGGAGAAATAGATTTACTTTGTCAATACGTGTCAAAATGTCATTCCAAAAGATAGTTAAAAAAGTAGTTTCTAGTTCATTAGTCTTAATTTTTAATTTTCAACAGACAGTCGAGTATCCGTTGCCTGTAATTCATACTTAATTAAGCAATCCAGGCTCATGGCAATTTCTGAATATCCGGAGCTTAAAGCTTTAATTGCATCTGTGCTTGCTGACCAAAGTGTTTTTGATAGGATTTTCAGTACATTTTTATTTTTATCACAGTTCAAATTTAATGTTAGTGTATTCCAGTGATGGGTTGACGATGAGAAAAAACTATAAAAAATTTGGACAAAATCGAAGTAAATTGTTACAATATAGTTACATTCTACTGCTTGAACGCCAATTAAATTCAAAGAATGTTCTGCCCATGGTACATATATGGCGTATTTATTTTTTTTCTTGAAGTCGGGCTTGCAATCCTGAATTTTTCTCAGACATATTCGAGACATTGTCGTATGACTGACCTCTACAATTATCGAGGGAAATGTTGTCATTTTCGAAAAGTTAAACCACAACATCTGTCAGATACTCTGTGTTCATTAATATTATAAATTGCAAAAGTCTCATAGTGGGTGCACTATTTTGGACATATCATGAAGTAAAAGTTATTTGGTAAACATGATTCACATCTGGGGTAGAATCAACGGAAATAGAATAATATTTAACTTTCTGTATTTCAGTGACAATAGTTTCCAAGACTTTTGTTGCCATGACTTAAATGAATTCATCACAAATTGTAGCAGATAGGTAATAAGGATTACTTTTTCAGAATAGCCGTACTTTTTAATATGTTCATTTAAAAATTTATCAAACTTACCTAGAAAATACAAAACGCCTAAATAATTTCCGTTATTCCATGATAAATAGTTTCATTTTCCCTTCTGAAAGGCAGTTTTCTTGATGCTTAGAATTTCATAACATCCACTATTCCCTTTAACACTTCTTTCTAATAATGACAATCCTCATTGAAATGTATAATAAGTTGGTTGTCTAAGAGACTAGGAAACTGTAATCGACTGAGGTAGTTCATCATTCACTTTCTGTGTTCAGGTGCGTTTTCATGCTGTGAAGTAGCCGTACTTGCATGCTTACACTCATTGAATCCGCTACGGCTGAATGTAGAATTGGTAGATGTAAACAATTTACATACGAAACAGTATACTTTTCCTTGTGATGGAGAATATATTAGTCAATCACGGTCTGCAACCTCACCATTTTGTAACTCATTTTTGAACAACATCATAGACAGGTATGTTGTTTTAGTTTTATCGTTTGGTTCATTGTATATACGTGCTGATTTTTCAAAATCATTATGTTTGTTGAAATAAACTGACAGACCTTTCTCAACCCAATTAGACTGTAAATTCTTGTCAATGTATGAAGGCCACAGCCCTGGATTTGTACTTACAATAAAACTAGTTGAAATGTCAACAGTTATTGTACTTATTTCAGTAGGTCTTATAGTATCTTCTCGAAAACTTAAATAGTTTGTTCCTTCCTATCCTTCAACTTCAGGTACATTATTTGATATACTGATAGATGTAGTAGAGATAGATGTAGAATTTGAATCAATGAAAAATTGGGTGAGTTTTGGTAATTTATGAATATATTCCTGCTTTTCTTTCAATCTTTTGCGTTTCACAGCTCCACTTTCGAAACATTTCACTGTTCTAAAAAAATCATTATGTAAATCTCACGTAATATGCACATAACTATGTGCAGCATTTTGCTCTCTTTCTTTCTTTTTTTTTGTTTGTTCTGTTCAAGAAAAAAGGGAGAAAACTCGCTCACTAGTTTGTAAGTAAAAAGGAGTATAGAAAGAGAATAATATATAACTCTCGTTTTCGTAAGAATTTTGAAGGTGATAAGATTGAGTTTCTTAAATTATTTCTTTAACTGTCTCGTGGATAGAAAGGACAAAGCCTCAATTAAGTTATTACATCTTGTATACAATTTTCCTATTTTCATATTATGATTATTTCATTATTATTATTAATATACACAATATAATATTTCAAATTATCCATACAATGCATATATACATATTGTACCGTTTGAAGATAATTTAAAATGTTATTAAGAAATAGGTAAATTCTGATTTTTAGTTAAAAATATTTAATACGGTTATGCACAGCTATTTAACAGAATTATTTAGAGATAGGAGGCACTAAGACAACCTTCTTGGGTGGAAACCGCTCGGAGAGTACTCTTCTTTGAGGGCCATCGACCTCCAACGGCTTCTCGTCGGCGAATCTCCCTTCACAAGCTGCCGAAATAGTTACGATCCCCAACTATTGACATCTTGGAGATCATACGTCGCTCGGGCAGTCCAGATGCATGAGTGTCAAAGTTGGCAGATCGACCGACAAACATTAAAGAAGGCAGAGGAATGTAGATTGCTACAGACGCTACAATATGTAACATACTACATACTAATATAAATTGATATTAGTTTTATCACAAACAATTAATTATTACATTTCCTTAAACATTTTTTTAAAATTGAGAACGTAAAATCATATCTAAGAAAATATTGAGTAAACCATTTTAATGGGAATAACATGAAGAAAAAAAAATCTGTAAAAGATCTTTAGGTTTCTATATTGTATTGTCTTACATGATATTTCTTAAAAGTTCTCAAAAAAATATGTTTGTATCTTTACGAAATATATATAACCTTGTTATTATGCTTAACAAACGAAACAAAGAATTATGATAAAAAGGAAGTCATAGACTCCAAAAGTTAAAGAGGATTATTACATAAATTATTAATTAGGATGATTATATTTATGTAAGTAATTTTCATTAAAAGTAATTTATTATAATATGTGATAAAGTATTAGTAAGTAATAAAATATTAACAAGTGATAAAGTTGAAATTCATTATAAGTTTAAAGTATAAGAATTAAAATTAAAGAATATATGATAAATTTCAATTTTCTGCGGAAAATCTGATTAAACATGCACACGCAAATAGAAAATTTCTAGTGAGGGGTCTTATACACTATAACTCTCTTATTTTGTACTGCATTGGATGAGAATTTCTCCATTTTTGATGTTTACTCTTAAAACATTAAATTATTGTATAGGCATTTATTTATCGGATTATCAAATCGAACTCTAGGATTCTGTTATATGATTGTTTTTCTACATTTATATTACATTATTGTAATCTGTAGTGTTGTAATATATTCGTTTTATAGATGTTCTTTTTTATTTGGGTTTCAATAATAATAAAAAAGGACAGTCAGTTGAATTTTTAAACGAGTAAAATCACGCTTTCCATATTAGAAACAAATAAAAATGTTTCTCTGAATTACAATACACATCGAAAATTCTTTTGGAAGATCATAGTGCATTCAAAATGAAGGAAACGCACACTTATGCATATTAATCAATATAAAAATATTCTAAAGAGTCCATTGAAATATTTATATATAATTTTATAAACAGCTAAGAAATTATCTCATGTTCTTCAGAGGAAAAAGGAGAAAATTTACAAAAAAAAAAAAAAAAAAAAAAAAAAAAAGAGATTTACAAAAACAGAATTTTTAAAACGATATTATTTATATAACTTTTTTCAAAAAGGCAAATACAATACATATTATTTTCCTTTTTAATGCGTGATATAAATATTTATATTATCTTAAATCTCAAAGAAATGCAATTCAAAAATAAAAACAAAACTGCCTTTTTGTTCGACAAGAGAATTAAATTTAAGGAAGGAATGCCGATTTAGAACTGAGACCACTCGTTTTCTTCGAGAAAGTGATTTCCTTTAGGACATCAACCCTCTTTTATGTAGCGGACGCCTGTCATAAAATAGGGAATATGTTTTTGTCACTCTGTGAGGCTTTAATCTATTATCTGTTCATGAGCGATCCTTAACTCGTGTGCAAAATTAATAATAGGTCGCTGGAAAGTGTCTATCTGTGACTGATCTTCCTACTGGCAGTATTTTATAAATATAAATTGGACACATCTCGCTTTAGAAATAAAACTATATATCCCTGATTCTCAGACAAACATTGTAAATAAAATATTTAATATGAGTAACTGTCTTCAATCAGTCATGACCAGAATAACTGACATTAGTGAATTATTCTGATCATGTGAATCTTTGAGGCCGAGAGTAAGGAGATGAATGCCCTCAAAGGCGAGGCTCCTGTCGGCCCGTTGGCATGCCTTAGACGACCCTGAATATGATGGATAAAAGATAAACTGTTTAAAATCCAATCTTGATTAATTTGAAAATGATAAGATCATCTCTTTCTTAGTCATTTGAAATTGTTAGTGTCAATAAAATTATGTTCTAGAAATAATATTAGCAAGACTATTACTGAGACTCTTCTGCCCTACACCTGATGTTGTTTATAATTTTTTTTCCATTATAGCTAATACAATTAACTTTTAAACAAGATTAATAAAAATTTAACGTTCTCATAAGAATATGAACTTTTAATTTTAATTCTTTAAAAGTGTACCATGAAAACATTAATTTGATCTCGGTATCCTATTAAGTCAACAAATTTGGCAAAATACCCGCAGGAGACATCAGGGAACTTATTACTCTATGCCCGTCGTGTGGCGGCTTGAACCACGCTAGAGATGGTCAACACCTATTGAGCCTGTTGCTTTGTAACTGTAATTCTGAAATTATTCATTAAATTTTCTCAAATTTTAATCATTTCTATTCGCACATAATTTCCTATCAGGTATTTTGCTCCATCGGACAACTCTTTTGGTGCGTCATTTTGTTGTTGATTTGTTGTAGAGTATAATAGGCACTGTGTTTAAACTTGCAATTCGCATTCAAGAATAAATCAAAAGTTCCTACCTGTCAGACGGTGGTGGATGTCATCAGGTCGAGATGTTGCTTTCTCAATGCCCACGAGTAGGAATCACTCAGTTGAATCAATTACTTTTAATTAATTAACGTTAAGATGTCAGTATAACATGAAACAACCAGAGAACTGTATTGAAATTAGTATATCTAATTGCGGGTATAACAAGTTCGCTGTAACATAGGTTCGCTTTTCGCGAATCTTTCCTCTCTCACTTACTGACCAATACATAACTCTTTTTCTTTTCACATTTGATGCCTAGCAGCCTATCTATCGATGTAACTTGGCTACACTGCCCCAAATGACCCACAGGGGTTCAGTTCAATTTTTACAAGTTAATTTACATATAGTACAAATAATGTTCTACTACGTATGAACGAGAGAGTTTACAAGATTTACAGAATCAGACATTTCATGATGAATACAAACAACAAATGACCAAGATAATACCTGCATACACCAAACCTGATATATTTCTTAAATCTCAATACTTGAATACTGCCAGTACACCCTGCATACTAAAATAAAAATCTAGATTAATATACATTTAAAGACAAACAGATTTATTCATTTATTTCTGAGATCATACCAGTTGTATTGCGGTCTTAAGACTTGATGGTCTGTTTTACTCACAATGATCTAATCTACCATCTCTGCCAGGAAATGTAACGACTCTACCTAACTTCCAAAATGTCTAGGAAGCTTATCGTCATGAATTAATACGATATCATTTTCTTTAAACTCTAATTTTACCTGGAAGGTTTAGTACAATGTAAGGATCGTAACATTAAAGGTATTCCTTTTCCATTTAGTCCAAAACATATTAATTAATCTTCGCGATAATTAAATATTTAATTAGCATTTTCAATCAATTTGAATCAAAATTAAGCCTTGGCAGGAGGTAGGCTATTGACCCTGTGACCCAAGAGCAAATGTGCTGGAGTTAAAGGCAACAGTATGTATTTCGAGAAAATAAGTTAGTGGACGCTATTAAGTACACTTTCAATTTCAATAATTAGAGTCTCTAATTTTCTAATCAAAGTAGTTTTCTTAGTAGTTTTCGCAATGTGTTTTACTGAACCTATCAATGTTCATAAAATCCACCCACCAAGCAGCTTTTTCTGCTATATAACTCCATTGAATCTTGTGGTGAGCAAATTCTTTAACTGTCGGATGGCTAATAAGAGCCCAAGTTTTTAGTTCTAGTTCAGATCGCTTAAAAGTTCGAGCATTGTCCGTCAAAACTTTGAACACAAACCACGACGAGCAATAAATCTTCTTACAACAGAAATGTTTGTGAAATAAACCGTCAGCACTTCTATGGACAGTTTTGTTACTCCACAGAAAATACCACAATGTAGTGCTTATTTTCACTGTCTTCGTATAAATGGTCCTTCGAAGTCAATACCAACCATAGAAAACGGTGGTCACTGTCTAACGAATAGCTGGTAAAGGAGCAATAACTCATACCTGGTGATGCACTGTAATGCTTTACATACTATACATTTTCGCAATATATTTTATAGTTTGTCTTCCCAGCTAATATTTTCTCGATCTCCATCAAAGTCTCAGAAACTCCACCCGTGAAACACTTGCTGTGAGCGTCCCACACTAACAAATCACCCGATGTTTTGCAGGGATAATAATAGATGTTCGTTTGACTTCTGCCTGTGATATACCCTCTTTTACGCCATAAACTCAACTCATTTGAATTTGTTTTAAATTTTCTTAATTCATGTTCGTCTTTAAGTATTTCTACAGCTCTGAGAAAGTTTCAAAGCTTTATCGACTGTATTGTCCGTAAAAGAGACGGTTGTCTACATAACATTGAATTAAGCATTTCATAAAGTTTCATGGGATACTCCTGATCCTGACTATATTTTCGAATGTGGAACTTAATAGTCGCAGCAAGTATGAAAGGGCTCGATGTCACCCCAAAAGGCACGCGAGTCATTCTCAAAATTTTGTACGATTGAATCATTTTCTATATTTGTTCAAAAATCTTAAATATTCCTATCCTCATCAATACTGATGGTCAAAATGCTCTGATTATCACTACGCATATTGATATTTGCGAAATTTTAAGAACATCTAAAATACTAGGTTCAAGGCTGTCCTGAAAGATAGACAATCACTAGAGATTTGCATCCTTCTGATGACGCACAAAGACTAATCTAACTTTAGTAGCTCTCCTTATCAGACTCAACTACTGCAGAATGAGGTAACATGTAATATGAATTACTTCGCAAATCAGAACTGCACTCCTCAACAATATTTAAATTTAAATGTTCTTGAACAATATTCTTATATTCATCATAAACCCAATTGTTACCTTTCATTTATTACTTGGAATTATAAACCTACGTTTTCAGGAAAATTATTCTCTACTAGAAATTTATAAACACCTCATCCAGCATAATTTTAGTTTGATATTTTTCTATCTTAAATTCCAAATTACTTTCGAATTGAAACGAAAAAAATCTTTATCAAATTAGTAACTAGCTGCCAATCATATGAATCTTTATCGCCAGTGCATCTAATTTCAAAACGTGTTAGTTTCAGCTTACCGCAACGATTCAATTTCGATAGTACAAACTTACGTACTAATTTGTCCGAATTGCAAACGCGACTCCTGTACTTATTTTTCCAAATAAATGTTCAATAAAGATATGTGCCATTCAACGTTCGTTCACGCGAAGATATCCGGCAGTCATAGCCCGAATAAGTGCTCTATCTCACCTCCACACACAATTCTATCATATTCTGATATTTGGAGAATAATTATTCTGAGACTCTAATATCCTTTTTGTTGATATTTAATAGAGAATTGGAAAGTAACGCACGCAGTTCTGATAACGATTTTCTTGATCAATGGGGATTGCAAGATAGTGACTCTGACAACACTCATAGTCTGTTTATAGTTGCATGAGCCGAAAGTAAACTAATAACTCCTGTCTAACTAGATAATTTTAATTCTTCAGCTATTTTTAAAAGGATCTCGAGATGCGTTTCAAGAATTATATTTAATTTTTCTTTCTGAACTACTAATATCACAGCTGTACATGTTTCAAGTAAAACCTCGCTATCTGTTAAGTGTATTTACGACTTGAGTCAAAACACTTCTACTGTTTTTCACTTCGGCCGCCTCTCTCTCTACTGGGGAAAGGAAACGGTAGATTATCAAATTAATTCATTGTGCTGCTTACATTTTTAAGATTACTTACAAAACCTGAAATATGCCCTTGAAAGACACGCAAACAAATTCCATTTTTCTTTAGGGATACTTTCGCTGTTCAATTATAAGGGACAAGAAATGACATTTACAGGGTCTACAAAATATACATTTTTGACATCAACGACAAATGAAGTGGAAGGATATCAGTTGAAATTTTTCCTGCTATTTTCTATTTTGTTTGTTTTAAACGTCCGAAATTTGATTCGATTTTTCAATTTAAATTTTGTTTCTTTCGTGTTTCCGCGTCATTAGAGCTAAATTTTGATTAAATGATCGTCTCTTTCACGACACTGTATTTCTACTTTTAAAATTTCTAATAATTCAGAAATTCTGTTTTCGTTTTGGAATGAGTTCTAAAGAATTCTAACGATAAATCCCTGGAGAATTGATTTAACACAGGATACATTAAGCAACTGTAATTGTTCGGGTTATACCGTTATTTACAAACCTAATGTGTTTCGTCATTCCGACAAAAGCTTACGCAACCCTATTATATCGTAAGATCTTCGCACTATACTCAAATCAGGAGTCTGATATATGCGCATATGTACTCTTTTCGACCAAATCTTTCTTTAGTATGTTTAACGCTACCTCTAATTTTCTGATCTTAACGCCAAACCTCGTATAGCTATTTCATTCATTAATAAATACGAGTTTTAAATAATTAAACTTTTCTACTGTTAAGATCTTGAATTTTATGTATAGCTTCTTCAAATAGAATAAAAGTTAAACTTAATATATTTCATCTTGAGGTATCTGTAAGCGAGGAAGTTTTACTTAATAATTTTATCTCGACACTTTTCAACTGAATATTTACTTGCTTCGTTTTCTCTTTGGCCAAGATCAGTTCGCATCGCAGTCTTTCACTTAATGATGTGACTCTTATATTCCTAGTCGTTTTCGGCTTCCTTTTCACTTTAGATTACATGATTCAAGAATCAAACTATCATAATTTTGCTAAATTGTTTTCATCTAGCAGTTTCGTTGAGAGTTCGTTTTATATATCAATTGACTTATATCCTCTTGATGCACTATTAATTTAATAGTTTCGGTTGTCGTCCGTCTGACAGTGGATCTAGCCTTTTAGAACTTCACATTCATTTAACAAATTGTAACAGTAGAAATCAGTTCGCTATTTATCTTAATACTGAATTTTCGAGTTCGCAATAATTTGTTTCTGTTCACTATTTATCTAGCGGTCTGGTCCCGGTTCCAACGTAAATGTTTAAACTGCACTGTGCGGTGGTCATCATCAGGTCGAGATGTTGCATTTCCAATAAATCCACACAGAGACAAGGAAATCACTCAATTGACATCAATTACTTTTAATTAATTAACGTTAAGATGTCACAACACAACACAACACAACAAACATTAACTATTAGTAAATATCCTAATTCGCAGGTATAACAAATTCGCTAACATAGTTCTAGCTTTCGACATCTTCCTTCTCTCACTTACTCAGAACTAAACATAACTCTTTTTTTTTCTTTTTCACATTTGGCGCCTAGCGCCCTCTATCGTTAGTTTCGACACACTGTTTAAAATTTAGGAGTTTCGAAGAGTGAAGAAATTTTTCAATATTTTTGTATAACGTATTTTCTTGTGTAAAGCTTTAATTCTACGGGTGATTTCTCTATCAATATTATCAGCATTAACAAAAGCATTATTATTATTCAGATATATGTACAGTAATACCTCCTGTAAGGGATACCTCTGAATAAGAGACTTCCATTTAAGAGACAATTCTGTTGGTCCTGGTTCCTTTGAATAGGGAACTTAATGTTTTTACTTCTTATTAAGGGACACTTTATTTAAGGGACATTGAAAAAAAATTTCAAAAATAAGATGGAGGTAAAAAAATAAATAAAAATTGAAATAACTCTTTGTTGGTAATCTTTTGGGGATGCAAAGGCAAGATTTTGCTTAGTGAAATGTAGTTTTGTGGTAAGGGAACAATAAAATGAAAAGTTAATCCATTTATTTTAAAAACTGCTTTTCAGTTGAGAAACGTGGCGGAAACGTTTCGACGTGGGCAAGTATTAAGCGCATGAACACATGGAGTGAAATGTTTTCAACAGAAAATTCACCACAAGTTACTTCGATCAAATTGACAAATTGATCACTCCCCCTTTTTACATGAATTATGCTCAATTTTTGGACACTAGTGCATATATATATATATATATATATATATATATATATATATATATGATTAGAAATGCAAAGGGATTGCACATTGCTTAATGACCCCAGAGGGAGTTGAACTTCGTTCTCCTTGGTTTATAAAACAGGTAAGCAGAGCTTGATTGCGTGTGTTTAATCTGTTGCAGAGGGACGCTTTTTAACTAGAGATGATTTACGCAGCAATTGGAGACAATACGAGCAGCTGTCAGAGTTCGAGAGAGGAAGAATCATAGGAATGATTGGGATCGGCTCGGTGAGTAGCTCGCCACCTATGCCATTCTGACTTTACTGTGAGGAGGGGTTGGGATCCCTGGACAAGAGAGATGTTTGTTACATGGTCATTAGGCTCAAAACGCCCTTAACAGGGCAATAGTCCGAGAAAAACGTCACATCATTCGATAAGCACACATAGCGCCAACTATCTCATTGTCCACCATCCATACACAGACAGCACCTTCACTATGGTTCTCTGTGTCAGTCCGTACCGTCGCAAGGTGCCTGGCTGAAGGACAGTTGAAGTCGCAGCGCCCATTACATGTACTGCCATTTATACCCACTCACCTTCGCCTGCGTTTAGAGCGATTTCGAGCTTGAAGGGATTGGATTGCAACCGAATGGAATCAGGTTATATTTAGAGACGAATCAATATTTAATTTGGGCAGTGATGACAATCATGTACGTGGGTGGAGGTCCCAAGGTAAGCGTCTCAATCCTGCCTTCGCTGTGGAATGGCATACAGCTCCCACAACTGGTGTGATTGTACGGGACGCTATTACATATGACACATGGTCACCATTTCTGGCTGGCTGGTACTGAGTCTTCAACGGTAACTGATCACTACATACACATCACTAAAAATTCATTACTAAAGAAATTTCTTTCACAATGAAAAGCTCGGAAGTAGGATGAAATCCTTTGAAATCTATGACAGTGGAAGCCATGTCGTTTTCAAAACTTACTTATAATCGAGATTGGTACACGTAGTACACCTCTGGCCGTTAAAATTGCAACACCATGAAGGAAAGAAATGGGTGGTCAATGGGTGTTACATCTGAAGACCATGCAGGCCAAAGCAACAATCGAAGGCCGTGCAGGCCTAAGGAAGGTCAGAACACTATATGCAACACATGGTCTTGAATTATTTTGTTATAAGAGGGCGTTTGGCAGGCATCGAGGACAGGGAACAACTACTGGACGTAAGATGTCAGAAATGTACTGATATGCGTTCAAATTACAGTCGATCCAAACTAGAGATGGGCGTGTCATGTACCTAATGATCTCTCTAACCCTCACCCCCCCGTGCCCCTATGTCAATATCGAATGAAAACACTATACGAGTGGTTTCCACGGAGCCTCTAGACACGTGTACGATCATCATAATACTGAACACAGAACCGCAACTCGTCTGAAAAGACGATATTGTGCCACTCCTGTATCCAACTTTGTCGTTCGGCGCAACAGAGTCACCATCTCTTTCTATGCTGCATTGTTAAGGGAAGCCGAAGTAATGGTCACCGTGCTGACAGTCCACGCTGCTGCAAACGTTGTAGCACCGTACGAGCGGATACTGTGTGAGCAGCAAACATGCCCATTTCCTGTCTAATAGTCTGTGATGTTGTTGTACGGTTTTGCAGGGTCGACCTCATATTGTGTCTGTCTTTTCAGGCTTTAGTCATTGGAGAGTGTAGAGATCTTGCATGGCGTTTAGTATGATCTCAGCAACCCATGGCATCCATATTCGCATGACGGTGGTTGGATTTCGATCAGTGCGACCGGCAATATCACGGAGAGATAATCCACACTCTAGATAGGCCTTTCTCGAATTCCGTTACTTGTTGGTAAGCATTTCTTCATCTTAATCCAGGCATAAAACGATATTCTGAGCAAACTCCAACTTTACAAAGCGCATTCTGAATGAGAAATCCGCTGCACAACTTTTCTTTTATGCAATGCTTCAGATGTCATTTCTCCCTCCCACGTCATCTAAATGCACTGAAATACTAATCATTTGCATACCTCAGCCTCGTCTTTCTTTCATATGATTTTGACGTTCGTCAGATCATTCCTTCCTGGTATTACAATTTTAACTACCAGCAGTGTATTTATCATCTGAAAAAAAAACTATTAAGCAAACATATTGAATCATTCGTATTGGGCTTAAGATCAATTGAAAGGTAACTGAAGGGTTTCGAAGTGGTATCTTCGAAGACTTCTCTGAATAATTTAGTTTTACTCCGATACAACTGAAAATATGCATAACTTCTGATTTGTCTCGTGGAAACAAAAACATGCAATGAGCGTTAAGAGCAATGTCACGAATTACCTTATAAAAGACATTTTACACTATAAAAATAACAATTAAATTACGATGGTGACTCTTGCCTTGGTAAATAGTTTCGTTAATTTGATATCACCTGTAAGTTCCGACGTAAGATCCTCAATTACAATTAAGGCATTAGACGAACTGAAGGTAAGCCATCATAGAAAGTAATCATCATTAGAATGTAAGCCATCATAAAATTCGATGCCTCTCATTTCACTATAAAGAGATCGATATGCACTATAGCACCAAATTATTTTGGAAGGAAAAGGATAAATCAGTTTAAAATCTATTAACTTTTAATCAGCTGTGTCTTTCCACAACAAGTGGATCTCTCCATTATCATCGTAAAAGGATGTTTTAACTTTTTAACGTCTCCATTACAACTAAAAGAAAAACTTTATGTAAAAGTGTATTTATACAGGAATATTGTCATAAGAGTAAGACATTTTTTCCACACACACAAAACTAAATACAAAAAGTTAACACAAATTTTCTTTATTGTTTAAAAATCCTTTTAACCTCATTACAATTACGTTTTTTCACAAATTGATACAATCAAAAATCATTCTTTTGATACTGAAGTAAATTATTTATAATTGAATGCATATAATTCTCTTAAATTCTCTTTAGAATGAAATGAATACAATATGCTCCACACACACATTGATGTGGAGCTTTGAAATGTATTGGAATTCCAGCATATTATTGAGCAATTTGAAACTATGCCTCAAAATGGAAGTCCATAATATTCTTGTGGATGTCCGTAGGAGACGAAAAACTCGAGACCATTGTTTTCATGATATAAAGCCAGCCAGTGTGATTAGGGTTGGGAAGAGTCATCCAAATTCCCCACACATGAATGTTTTTCCTTTAATGTCGGTTCAATATTCGATGCTAAAACACCTCGAAAAAAAGGGGTGGAAACGGGGTCATGCTATAGAATGAATTATATCTGATTTCCATTCATTTTTTTTAGTTTTCAAAGTCGTATAAAAAGTTTCTCGTCTTGTTTATCTCTATAACATTATCGAATTTGGCAAAAATTCGCAAATGGTTTGACGCAGTACCTTAGTAAATTAATCTTATATTTAGCTTGAAATTACTGTGTTTGATCAAGTTCAAGGGATCTCCATTTCATAGATCAGGTGACAAATTGAAGCAAATAACGTGTTTCCGTTTATATACTCCTTTCTCGATATAAAAAAGGCCCTGGTCTTCACCTAATTTTTCAGTTCCACTGAATAAACTATAATAATCTTTGATGTAATTATTTAGAGCAAAATTTAGCTCCACAGGACTGTGTGGAGTTGGCTGACCGTCTACGTAAACACCCACGAAACTGATACCGTAATGCTTAAATTCGAAAAGAGATTTCGGGAATGTACCATGAAATGCATCGTTATCCACACATCCTACAATAATTTATAAGACATTTGGCCAATTAAAATATTATCTTATACAAATGACATACTTCCTTGCGGCTCTGATTATACTTTACACAAAACACGGTTAGTAGTATATTTTGCTGTTTCATTTTCCAAACCTTTCACTTGACCTAATACAACTCCAGGGCTCACATGTACTTTTTTTACTAATAAAGTAATATTATCCAGTATAACTTTGTGTTCCTCTTTTAATTGTAGACAAAACTCTGGTTTACTTCGAATAAGTTTTATTTTTAAATCCACTAAATTCAACAATAATCTCTCTTGATGAAATAAGTTACACTGTAAGCTACCAATCATATCCACAGAACCACTTAAATTGAAAAATTCAGACCATTTCTTCAATCCTTCTTCATTACTTTTATAAAATATTTCAGATGTCAGTTGAGAAGTTTTACTATCGTATCCATGATTCAACAAAGTTTCAATGTAAAATCTGTATAGATACGTGTTACTTGAATTAGAAACCAGTCGTTCATTGAGGGAAATATTTACTTGCGAGAACAGAGCACGTAGAAAAAGATTAACAGGACCAATCACTGTGCCTTTTTCTATGGATGAACCATCTGCTATCACAATTTTTGCTTTTAAATAAAATTGTGTTTGACTCAAATCCAGATATTCTTCACCGCTTCCAAAGATGTGAAATTCAACAGGACCGCCATCAAAATACATTGAATAATGGATGAAACTCCATCCACTGACCACTTTCTAGGGCTGTTTGGGTGGCAGGTAAATGAAAAAGTTCCAATTCTGATTTGACACATGCGGAAGATCCTTTTAAAATAAATGCCATTCTGTACCAAACATGTCTTATCCTCTAACCTTTCTCATTTTGGTTGAAATGACCCTTTTCTGTTTCTTTCGCTTCCTTTTATATTTTCCTCGTCTAATCATCGCTTGGACATGTTCGATAGCCTTTCGAGCCATGCTTCTACCTGCTTCTTCACTTCGCTTTTTTGCAGATGATTTGAAATCTTCTCCGGATAATACATCACTGACTACTCTGGTTCCGGTCCTCAGAGCTTCTTTTCCTATGACCTTTCCACCCTAAACTAAGAACGGTATTGCAGCGCTAAGCTATCAACGAAAAATCCTTCCTAATACATAGCCTTTTTGAAATGACACACCTTCATAATATGGAATTCCATACCCCGTATGATTCTTACAGTGGTCTTCAAACTCTGTACAACACACGTTGGGTACTTTCATGATACGACTAATTTTCTTAACATACTGAGAATGAGTTCCATTCCTTCATGTACTGCGTATTAATAGTATTTGCTGCATGCAGAACAACAATCACTTTATCTCTTTCGAAAGGCACTAGAGCAACAGAATTCAGACGAATTTCGATTTCAATAGTGTGAAAAGAATGACGTATAACTGGAACGTAGAAAGGTCTATCGTAATGAGCATTCACAACATCACCGAGGGTGCCAGACGATTCTTGAAAGAGGAGCTTCTACGTAACCTACTACCATCGGCTGTACAAAATCACTGCAAGCGTAAAAAAATGGAAATACTGCCGTCGTCAACGAAAGATCTTTCTTCAACTTGCTCACGATCTGAAAATGAAATCCTAAAACGTCGCACAAACCTTATTCCAGAAAAACATTCGTATTGTTTTGAGTTTTTATTTTCACTCTTTTGTTAATAGCATTGAATTTAAATGAAATTTTGTCTTCGTGTGAAGACAATATAATAGATTTTAAAATAACCGATTCATAATAACACACATGAGTGTGTGTGTGTGGCAACTTTCTTGTTATTATCTTCCCGTCTTCTAAATCAAACCCCAAAAAATGTTAAAACGTTATCAATTTACCAAGAATGTGGATAAATTATTTCGGCCCATTCCAACTTCCCACTTACCTTCTAAAAGAATAGGTGTAGGCAGTTGCTTGAAACCTTATTATTTGGAAAACAATGCAGAGAACTATCGGGCGGCAATGGCATATAGAAAGTCATGTTTTGCTAATGAATGATATCTGGTTCGTGTAGAGTATTTATAGCATTTTCCCATCACTGACTCACTTGTTAAATTTTTCCAGATATCTTAGGAATTGCACCAAATATTCTAATGTCCTATTTCTTTTTCTTTACTTTAAAATTTTTTCAACAGAGTAATAACCAGAATCTATAACCTTTTGTATTTCCTTCTCGTATTGAGTGTCTTCGATAACCTCATTTTTGAAATCTTTCATCATATAATCGATAGGATTTCTGGGTATAATTTTAGCAGTTTATATTTATTTCCATAGACCAATTATTTTCATAACCTTTCTCAAATCTTCCTTTCCATTTACTGATACAAACTTCATCATTTATTCTAAAAATGGTCTTTCGGTTCGTTAAAGTCACCATACAGACTTTGCCATACTTTGGCTTGATTATAAATGTTTACTTTCCGTCTTAATACTTCTGTGCCACGTCTGATTATAACTAGATATAAGTTTATCTATTACATCTAAGTACTTTCGAGTATTGTACTCTGTGAAATATTTCGTCATTTTAGACATCAAAGTTCTATGAAAACGTTTGACAATTCCAGCTTTCTTTTCATTATTAGTTGTAAAAAAGAGGACATTCATTTTCTTAAAACAGTTTTGTACACTTTTATTTTTGAATTCTGGTCATTTGTTTGCAATGATAAATATTTCAATTCTCTAAAGCTTTTTTCAAAACCTTTTAGTATGCTATAAATCGTTTTACCTCTTAAGGATATAGCCCATGCATATTTTGAAAACATATACATACATGTCAAAATATATTTATAAGCATTATTAAAAATTACGACTTAAAGATCGCAAGTCTCATAGATCTGCTATTCCACTTAAACCTCCGTCTTGCGGTTTTAAGTAAAGTGTAAGAATCTTTAGTTTCGAACCATTGTTTGATATCTTTCTTTTTAACACGATTTCTTAAAGCTCTATACAATGTAATTACACTTCCAAAACTTGCAGGTTTTTTAGGGTTCGTATACATATATTCGATAGACATTACAGTGCATACGCTTTACCTAGGGCAATCATGCAATGGAATGAAAATGAACATTCAGATATTTATATACACGCAAAATAAATATGCGTTTAAAACAGAATTACAAAAAAGAAATTGCTACCAACTAATTTAGATTAAAATATATTATTTCTGTTAATTAAAACAAAAAGGGGGATTAAATAATAATATCCAATCCAACAACTTTTCGCAGAAAACTTAGAACTACCAAATCATTTATTCAAAACATATTTCATCTAATTTAACTTGTGTAAAAAAACTTTTAATTTATCCTGAGTAAAAATACTTTTAATTAATTTATTCAAATTACGTTCATTCCCTCTAATTTTTCTAGCATAAATTCTTTTTTTTATTTATCTTGTACAACGAGCTTATCGGTACGTAAATAACGATCTGGTAAAAAATCGCAAATATAGGATAGAGGATTAGGGTCCCTTATCGATGACGTTCCAATAGTAGGTACACATGATAACCTTATCGGGGTATTCACTCCAACACGGCAAGGGGGGTAGGGGGTTTATGACGTCACTTTCGCCCCGTGTAGGCGCACTCTTATTACTCTGGTACACCCGTTCTTCGCACGGATGAGTTGAAAAATGGAATGATCCAGATGGAAGGATGAAGGTATTTTTAATGAGAACCGACTTTTAAAAGTATTTTTAAGTGAAGAGAAAATTAGCCTCCTAGGAAAAAGTTATTGAATAAATGGAATAGAAAAAGAAAATAAATTTAAATCCAATGAGGACGAAGCTTGCAGTTCATATTTCAGAATTTTTTTTAAGCTTTCATAATTTTAAATACTTAATTTATAAAATAGCAATTAAATAAAGCTGTAACTAATTATTAAGCATTACCTAAAGCATAAAATAAATCAAAATTCAATAATACAGAACGTTACTTTTAATTGCTTCTCACGGATTTAATTTTAAAAGTTAACAATCCATCTACCAAGTATAAATATTTTTAATGAGTAATAATACCTTATCAAAAATATGTTACACATGTCAACAGAAAATATTATTTATGTTTTTCGTGCACAAAAATATTTAAGGAAACCAGTTTGGTAATAAATGCATAAATTTTTCCTTACATTTAAATAAAAGCGTATTCCAGTTCTATTTGTCCAAATGTGTTTATTAAATCAAGGCAGTATTTCAAATACACATGATCTTCACTGACATAAATACATTTAGGCACAATTTCTTCAGTAATTACTAATAAACAAATTCATTTTCAATAATTTTAATGCTATTAAAATAAATCCTATCACAAAAATGAATTGACTTATAGAATGAGGCAAACATTTAATAAAGCTATAATGGAAAAATTTCCATATTGTTGGAAACCAATATACTTTTTTACGGTCCTTAAAACGGTGCTTTCCAGTTACATAATTCACCTAGGCAAATAAAATGAAATCAGATACTTTTGAGTTAACTGGGTACCAGGCAAAAAACGCCAAGCTTAAAAATTAGCGCAGTTAGCTCTAACTATTACAGTTTGGCCATAAAAATAAACCTATCAGGATCAAATATACTTTTCACTTCAATGTTTAGGCTTGTTCATAACTGTGCCAATTCTTAAGCTTGGCGGTTCTTGTCTGGTACCTAGCTAACGTAAAAGTACCCCAAATCAACTGTTAGCTAGGAGTAGAAAGAAAATAGGGTTATTTTCCACCAAGCAATTTTTTTCTAACCAACTCGTTGTCAAATATATAAAACGGCACTAAATTTGAGAACCAATCACTGAAAAAAACAGTGTCAGTTTTCAAAGAGTAGGAATATTAAAAGTGAAACAAATTAATCGTTAGGCAACCACTTGGCAATGAAAGATTTTTTTTGGCGATATTTAGCGAAATGTAGAACGTCACAGATGACTCATCAAAGTATGTACTGCTACCCGCCCAAAAATTGTGCCAAATGGCGGTATTAAAGAGTATTATAACTCTCATTATGAACTATAATAAAAAGTAAAGAAGTGACATTACAGAGGGCTAAGTAATTAGCAAGGAACTGAATAGAACTAAAATAGAAAGTATGATAAGCTCAGGCAATAGAAATCAGGATCCTTAGAGCTGAAAATATGAGTATCTCGGGCAATACAATCAGTAAAATTGACGAAAAAGAATTTTCAATTAGAATTCATCAAAACAAACAAAATATATATATATAAATTAGAACAGATAGAGAAAATATGATCATCTGAGGCAATACAATTCACTAAAAATGGTAAATACTCATAAGGTATTTCAATTACAATTGAAAGAGAAAGTTGGCTTATTAGGAATCAACACTTGGTATAATTGAGACCAATAAAAGTAACAATAGAATTAATATGAATGTCATCAGGAGAACTAAAAGAAATGTAAACAGACAGCTTAAAATACAAAAGTAAATAAAGAGTAATAATAATTTTTAAAAGTTTTCTAAAAGCACTAATTCAACGCTTGCACTTGCTGCTGTTTTAAAACAGAAAATTGTTGTCAAATTATAAAACAACTTTTTCAAAATAATTTTGTTCATGCTTTTTTAAAAAAATATACTTTTGAGATGAAGATTTTTTCGAAAAACAATCGCATTTATTTTGCACTTAACTAAAGGAATCGTAATAAATAATTCTTTTAAAAAGAACAAATTATTTAACAAATCTAAATCAAATCATTTGTCAGGAGAAGGCACACTATGACATCATACATGACGTACATGAAATTTAAATTATAAATTCATAAAAATCTAAGTTGAGTTTCTTAAAAAAAAAAATGGTTTTGTAATGCTCACTATCAATACTCATAGATTATTCTCAATAATTTTATTCTCAAGTATTTCTCAATTTTTCCGTTAAGCCGTCGACAAAACGTGACCTTTCGATCTGAATATGTGCAGATCGAACTGCGCATGCGTAATGAATACAAATTTACATTAAATATTAAAAAAAATCATGACGAATTTCGAAAAAATGGCTCCGTAGTGCACACCATCTATATTCGATGATTCTATGAAACAAATTTTACAGTCCTTCGTCTTCTAATCTTTTCGCTACGCCACCGACAAAAATAGCAAATTGTTCAATTTTTTAATATATATAACTAAAAGATTTATTTGACTGGTGTAACTTAATATACCTCTTAATTTTTTTTTCAAAAGTTAGGCTTATTTTTAATGCAAAGTTTGAGATTATTTAAAGCTATTCCGTTTTTACTATTTTGTTTAAATATGTGGTTTCTCAAACGGTTTTCTGAAGTAATTACAAAATGATATTGTAATTTCTATTGCTTCGAATGTTTATGATGTATTTTCTAATAAATTGCTGTTAGGTTACTTGATTAAGAAAACATCATTTGTGAAAATGTTCATCAAATATCTGAAATCAAATTCTATTATTCCGCATATGAGCGAAATTGACAATGGCGCTCCTGCGATTGAACGCTAATTTGGCTACATTCGAATTATTATAATCTGCCAAGTCTTGAAATATTAAGTCCGTTAACACGCGGTAGTCAGGGTCCATGGCTATTAAACCGTGGATTAAATGAACTGCGATTATATAAGTTCTAACGTGGATATGAATTTTCTGCATAACGAACATCTGAGTTAATAACAGAGCAACTGGTTAATTAGAGAAAATAAATTTATGGTTATATTAATTTTGCAATATGTTAGTCAGTTGCCAGTTACACAAAATATTTAATGAAATAGCACTTAAAATAATGATAGAAAATTGAGATTTTTTTTTCTTCCTCAACCCATCCTTAATAGATGAATATTTTTTGCTGACAATTTGTTCCTTCTTAATCTATTGCATGGTATATCTTGCTGTTCACGAGATCTCTTTAATTTAAAATCACTTAGTAATAACTCTGTTGCTTTGAAGCAATTGGGATGAGTGACTGGAGTCTATTTGGGTCCTAATTATCTGACACCTCTTCAACTAGAATACTTTTAACAATATCTTTCTCTGTTCTTGTCCCTACTACTGACTCATCATTATCAGTTGTTGAACTTATTTGAACAAAAACACGTAATGTTTGCCCTGTTATTTCCAATTTTGTGTTAGGGATTTTCTCAAATTCGAGGGATCCGTAGTAAAACCGCATGTATCAACAGGGCTCGACTGAGTGGGTTTTAATTTACATTCGCATCGCTATCAATACAAGCGGACGCAAACCCTGCCATCCATTTCAGATTAAAGCTATAAATTTAAACAAATAAATCTATCTATAAAATTCAACTCAATGTAAGAGTTCCGAATTACGCAAACCCCAAAAATCTATATTTTACAAAAATAAATAAATAAATAAAATAAAGGAAAAGTATAAAGAATAAATTAGAAGTCTTAAGATTAAATTTTTTTTAAAAAAGTGAAACCTTTAAATTAACATAACAAAAGAATCTTGAACTTTAAATAAAAAAAAGTAGCCTTCTTGGCCGAATAGGAACTTATTTACATTGTGAAGTTTCTGATAATTGGTCTGAATGTCTTTTTACTACGGCAATGATATTATTTTTCCAGATTATGAAAGAATGAGAGAATGAAAAAACATTATTTTAAGCTGTAATTCTTAGTTGAATATTTACTTGATTAAAAATTTGGGGGTAGGGTAAAAATAAGAGACTTTTTCTGAATGAATTTTAATTTAATTTATTTAAATTTTAAAGCATGATCAGTTACTTGGTTCCTACCATCTTTTTGTGGGTTAATCTCCAATGAAAATGCAGATCATTGGGGAAAAAATATAAAATCGTCATTTTGTTATTATTATCTTTCTGTTTAGGTTTCTTTATCTTTTTAATTTTAATTGGCTTTTTTTTTTAAAAAAAAAATACATTTATAAATTTTATACAAAGATTTTGAAGATTTTATTGTAAAATGATGTTTAGAAAAGGAAGGAGCAAAAAATTTCGGGGACCATCCCTGATTAATGTGCAATAAGTTTTCTAAAAACATTGAAAAGTGTCCATTCTTTTGGGTTGCCATTCACTTGGCTATGTCTCTAGTACCAAAGAAATATTTGATGTCGATTGAATGATTATTTACCAACGTCCCATTCAAAAGCAACCCGAGAATTTCGTAATTTTGAACCATGATCAAGTGATGAGGACGACATCTGAGCTGGAACTCTACTTTTCCAGCTTCCACAACAACCCATAACGAGATATTTGAGATGCGACAGATTGAGCGTGTATCAGTCCTGCTTCACGACAACTTGATGTTAAATATTTCCAGGTTCAAGAGAATTTTTTGTTCACTTCGTACCCTTAGTCTTTTCTTCACTGTTCCTTTCACAATGAACGTAAGGCATTTACGATACTTAACAATTCTTCACCGAGGTCTCTGTTCAAGCTAACGTATTTGATAGACGTGAGACGACTGAAAAATAAGAAACATTTCATATAAATAAATCGTCTCTCTCTCTTAGTTTTAAAATCTTTTTCTGGGATCAATAATGGAACCTTCATCTTCTATGTGAAGAATAACTCGGAGAAAAAAAATTATTTTCAAAAAATATTAATCCAAACAGTGGGAAAATAGGGCTGAAAGCATTCGATGGATTGACAAGCAGAGGTGGTTCTAGAGGTGAAGCTGCCATCGACATAATTTCAGCCATCCTCTCTCCCCATAATACATTTCAATGTTTTGGAAAACAGTGTATTTAAAATTAAAAAGTTATTTCTTTGATGTCAAACAAATTCAAAGAAAAAATGCTTGTAAGAAAAATACTTGACTTATGCATTTAAGAATGGAACATATTTAATTCTTAAAATTCGTAATAGGAAATTGGCGCCCCTAGTTGCTACACTCAGGGTCAGATATCTCCAATAGCCCTTCCCTAACTACGTCAGTTAATAGGAGCTTTATTTACCTATTTTTACCTTTATTATTTTTCTTTCTTTAGTTATTATAATTACGCTTTTAGCTCTTAAATACCAATGCCAATGGTTCTCTTCCTTCCCATAATCACGGATCACTTTAAGTGTTAGAAGATCGTAACAGTCGTAAAATAAAACAGATATATTACAATTTTAATTTTCAAATTTTATGGGAGCACTTTTTCTAAGTTCATGGAAAGCAGAGTTCCACGTAAGAATCACTAATCTTCATGCAGTTTCAGAAACATACCAGTATGTAAGTATGAAACCGGAATTTGCCCATAGGTGGCGCTAGATGTCAATGCAGTTACCGACACATTACGTCAGCGGTGTCTTGTTATTGTATTGATATCCGACAAAGATTTCCAATTCACAATAACACGAGTTTCATTCAGTAGCATTAGTTTATTAGAGATAAACATGTCGAGTTTTGTGCCAACAAATTACGATTTGCGGACAGCACTACTTTTCTGTTTTCATCTGAAGAAAACCGCAGCCGAATCGCATCGAATGCTTCTGGAGTCATTTGGTGAGCATGCTCTCGGTAAAACACAGTGTTTCGAGTGGTTCAAACGGTTCAAAAGTGGCGATTTTGACGTGAGGAACGAAGAACGTGGAAGACCACCGAAAAAGTTTGAAGACGCTGACCTGCAAGCCTTGTTGGACGAAGACGACGCTGAAACACAACAACAACTGGCGGATCAGTTAAAGGTGACCCGAGAAGCCCTCTCCCTTCGGTTGAAAGCCATGGGAAAGATACAAAAGGTGGGGAAATGGGTTCCACATGAACTCAATGAAAGACAGCAGGAAAACCGCAAAACATCATGCGAAATGCTGCTCGCCAGGTTCAAAAGAAAGTAATTTCTCCATCGAATTGTGACTGGCGATGAAAAGTGGATATATTTCGAGAATCCCAAGCGCAAAAAGTCATGGGTTACTCCGGGTGAACCATCAACATCGACGGTAAGACCAAACCGCTATGGACGAAAGACAATGCTGTGTGTTTGGTGGGATCAGAAGGGCGTAATCTACTACGAGCTACTGAAACATGGGGTAACTGCCAATACTCAACGCTACCGACAACAAATGACCGATTTAGATCGAGTGTTGCGTGAAAAACGACCAGAATACCAACAAAGACAACACAAGTTGATTTTGTTGCATGACAATGCACCAGCACACAAAGCAAAACAGGTCCAGGAAACGATAGAGTCGTTCCTTTGGGAGATTCTTCAGCACGCGCCTTACTCACCGGACCTTGCCCCATCCAATTACTACTTGTTTGCATCGATGGGACACGCACTTGCTGAGCAGTGCTTTACTTCTTACGAAGATGTACGAAAATGGCTCGATGACTGGTTTGCCTCAAAAGAGCAATAGTTCTTTTGGCGCGGAATCCACAAATTGCCAGAAAGATGGGGGAAATGTATAGATAGCGACGGACAATACTTTGAAT
The DNA here is from genome assembly GCA_019974015.1 of Nephila pilipes. Lineage (NCBI taxonomy): Eukaryota > Metazoa > Arthropoda > Arachnida > Araneae > Nephilidae > Nephila > Nephila pilipes. The sequence goes on along the minus strand of BMAW01127309.1, from coordinate 161,914 downwards.
AAGTCACTTTGTATTATATCATTACAATAAACGTGTTTTTTCTGTACAAAAATTCCGGTTTCATACTTACACACCTGGTATATGTTTCACTGTCTTTAAGACGCTTTCGGTATACAGAATTTATATATGGTGTTTCGAAACTCATGGGCAAAAATGTAAGGGGTGATAGAAAACATCTAAACAAGCAATTTTCATCATACAATTCATAGGTGGGAAGCAAGCGTGGTAAACAGCTAGACATAGCTGTGATGGAAAGAATAAAGACCGAGTTTTCTTATACATCGTTATTTCTATCGTGTATTTTAGGAGGCATGGCGAAGTACAGTAATGTGGGAATGGCCATACGATATTTTGTATTTGTAATAGATTTCAATTAAATGAAAAAAATTACATTTGTAATGCATTAACAGGTAAAGCATTTTATACAGATTGAAAATTAATTTTATTCGAGCTTTGTAAAATTATATAGACTTACACATAACACACACACAGTAATAGAAGTTTGATTGATAGTGTTCTAACTATACACTCTTTGCCATAAGAATTTGCGCACCAAGAAGTAAGAGTGGGATTGTTACAAAACTTGTGGCATGAAGGTATGTGACCGGCAGATATGATATTGTTACATATGGTTCAAAAGGAATTCAATCCATAAGCATTTGGCTACTCTCACAAACATCAAAAAGGAATTACAAATACATTTAAAGTACATACTAAAAAATCATCATTAAAAGACAAAATTCAAAGGTCAGAACATCTATAAAATCATTATTAAAAAGAATAAATTCAAAAATTAAAACAAATATAAAACTCTAAAAAGTCCTAGAGGGGAACATTATAGTGTTCAGGGCATGCAATCCCTGGCACCCCAGTCAAGTAGGCAATCATCACCTCTAAGTTGTAATCTGGGGTCAAGGCCCGGGCAAACGAGTAAGTGTTCTTTATTCATATTATCTGTTTTGCAGATATTACATAAACTATTGGTCAATATGCCTATTCTCTTTAGATGTTCTGCTAGGCAGTCATATCTAGCTTTTAATGTAAAATTGACCACTGCCTTTTTATGTGGTCTATGACTGAATTCTTTCCTGTCATTTGCAGTATTTTCCCAAAATTTATTTCTGGATTCATAAGACATATCCATGTTGCAGTTTAATATGATTTTTTTCCGTATGCATCTTTTAAGGGAATCCAATAGTACAGCAATCTCTTCCATATGTGATTTTGTGCCTCTCTTAGACAGTAGGTCCGTTCTTTCGTAACCATCTATGCCCACATGTTATGGTATCCATTGGAATTTTATAATTGTGCCGTTCATAATTAATTCCTGTATAACTTGTTTTATTTTACTCACGATTAAAGATTCTGAGAGGTCCTGGAGTGCAAATGTCTCTACAGCAGATCTAGACTCGACAAGAATAACAGCCTTTACAAAAGATCCATTTCCGAATTGCAAATTGGTTACAGCCAAAAAAATCGCATGGATTTCAGCATCGAAGTTAGTTAAATATTTACCCACTGGGGCATATTGTGAGAGCAATCTGCTGGGCACACCTGCTCTCCCGCAGCATCATTCATTTTACATCCATCAATATAGAATCGAATCCATTTTGGCTCAGGATAGTTATTGTCCAACAATGACAAGGCATTTATTTTCAAAAAAATATCCAGTGTGTTCTTTTTTCTATTTCTATCCAAATTTAAATTGTAAGGTATTTTCAAAAACTTCAACGGATTAGCTAGTATATTAGAATTTTCAATTGGAACATTTAAAAAGTCCTCTCACAAACCTCGACTGGAGAGATCTGAGTCTTAGGAAAGCTCTTTTGCCAGTCATTCCTCCAGTTTGCTCGCTGGGAAGCTTTCATCCTAACAAGAATATTAACCGCTTGTTTCTTTATCTCAACAGCAACGGGAGGATTTGAAGTATAAGACTGAAGAGCTGCTATCGGGATTGACACGACTGCTCCTATGATTAAACGATGGGCCTTGTTCTAGATTCTCTCTATGATAATCACCTTATTTTGTGGGGCCGAAATCGATACTTCACTGCCATATTTAAGAATTGGTTTTATATAAGTATTGTATGTAAGGTGAAGAGTATCCTGGGTGCAACCCATTTTTCACCAGCAAGTCTTTTTAAAACAGGTAATATTTTTTCAACTCTAGTCACAGTGCGTCTGATACATTCCGAAAAATTTAATTTTCAGTCCATTGTAACTTCATGATATTTTGTCTCATTACTTTCATTTAGTTTGGAGTCATCAATATACAAATCAAAACCTGCCAAGGCATGTCTCAAAGTAAAAAATTGGTATGTAGTCTTTGATTTGTTGATGATCATATGGTTATTCACTGCCCATACTTTGAAGAACTTCCAAAGGTTCATTCATACTGTTCTCAAGTTGCTGTCTCTGCCTCTGAAAGTCTTGTTGGTTACTTGATTCCATCTTCATAACTAAATCGTCAGCAAACATGCTCACCTGGATATTTGCAACCCCTTTCAATCTCTTAATAAGATCATTAGCGTATAAGTTGAAAAGTATGGGTCTACTTACTGAACACTATGGTAGGCCAATCTTAGACTGCCTGTATTTGAATTCTTCATGATTCCAGCTGGTCTTGACCCATCTTTGGGCTAGAAACCTTTCAATCCAGCTCAGTATCCTTGCATGCTCTTCTTCAATGACTTCCTCAGACTCCAAGAAAAACTTTAGTCTATTAGTCAACATTCGTTCAAACGTTTTTACCGATTCTGAAGTCAGGGAAATAGGTCTATATGAATATGTCTTCGATTGGTTTTCCTTTTTTATGGATAAGAATGAAAATAGCCCTTACCCAATCAGTTGGGATATTGATCTTCTCATTCTAAAAATATTATAGAGCAGCAACAGGGTATTTTGGGCCTTTGGTTCAATATGTTTTAGGAGCTCTGGAAATATATTATCTGAACCAGGTTGTTTCTTCACTTTTAAATTTCTAATATCATTTCAAGTACCACCATTGAGAAAATTTCATTCAAGATTCTCTTTTGAGCTGTAGTATCAGCATCGTTCATCACTTTGTTATCTTTACTTCGACTCCTCTGTGATAGTTAATTACATTTATTCAGAAAGTGTTTATTGAATTTCTCTGCTATGTTTCTATTATTAGTCATCATTACATCTATAATTTTCAATGTGGATGTGTAGGCTTATCTTTTTTTATTACATTGTTGAACGTATTCAAAAGTCTATAGGCTTTCTCAATATCTGTTCTATAATCTATTTCATTCAGTTGTGTATTCCAAGATTTTCGTTTAGCCTCCATGACTTTTCGCTTCATTAATGCACATTCCCTTCTTTATTCAATCACCGCCAGCTTCTGTTCTTCAGAAGATTTCCCCTCCGTTCTCTTCCTCCATTCTGGCAGCATCTCTCTTTTCCCTTTGTAAGTGGAGAACTCCTTTTTCAAAAGGGTTTAAAATTGGATGAACGTCTTCTCGGGATATTTATCTTAGCACTTTTTAGTAAAGACTCCGTAAAGTTGGAATAAAGATTATGAGGGGAAGCATCTTGGGGTATATATATTTTTTAATTCCATAGAGATCTTGGACGCGATAAAAATATGATATATATAAATGATTAGAAATTCAGCGTGATTGCGCTTTGCGTAATGTCCCCAGAGGGCGTTGAACTTCGTTCTCCTTGGCTAATAAAACAGGTAAGCAGAGCTTGTTTGCGCGTATTTAATTTGTTGCAGAGGGACGCTCTTTAACTAGAGATGCCTTTACACCGCAATTGGAGACAATACGAGCAGCTGTCAGAGTTCGAGAGAGGAAGAATCATAGGGATGATTTGGATCGGCTCGGTGAGTAGATCGCCACCTATGCCATTCTGATTTTACTATGAGGAGGGGTTGGGATCCCTGGACAAGAGAGATGTCTGTTACATGGTCATTAGGCTCAAAACGCCCTTAACAGGGCAATAGTCCGAGAAAAACGTCACATCATACGATAAGCACACATAGCACCAACTATCTCATTGTCCACCATCCATACACAGTCAGCACCTTCACTAAAGGCCTCTGTGTCAGTCCATACCATCGTAAAGCACCTGGCTGATGGACAGTTGCTATTGTGATGCCCATTACATGTATTGCCATTGATACCTTCGCCTGCGTTTAGAGTGGATTCGCGCTCAAAATTATTGGATTGCAACCGAAAGGAATCAGCTCGTTTTTAGCGACGAATCCAGATTCTATTTGGGCAGTAATGATAATCGGGTACGTGTGTAGAGGCCCCGTGGTGAACATCTCAATCCTGCCTTCGCTGTACAGTGGCACAGAGCTCCTACAACTGGTGTGTTGGTAAGTAGTGCCATCGCATACGACACACGGTTACCCCTAACATTGATCATCGGCACTATGACAGCCCAGAAGTACGCTCGAGTCATTCTTAAGCCAAATGTGTTGCCACTCATAGAAGGGCTTCCAAGAGCCCTTTTACAACTGGACAATGATTGCTCCCCCACAGCAAGGATTTCCCAGAACTGCCTCCGCCACATTTCCACTCTTGTCTGGCCCGCTTGAACCCCAGATTTATCCCCGATCGAGCATATCCGGGATTTTTTAAGACTTCAAGATGGACAGCCCGGAAGTTTTATCTTATTAAAGGCATGTTTACAGCAACTGTGGAAGGAGATGTTGCAAAACATCATACGGGACTTGTGTGCCTCAATGCCCGACCGTATCACATCATGCATTCGTGTTAAAGGTGGCCTAACAGGATACTAAGACTTCCATTCATTTGTAATTTTTCCTACAATAACTAAATGATCATTTAGCTTTGATTTTGTAATCACTTACTTACATCAACGTTGTACTTACGTATATGAAATTTCGTTTTATTCTGACAACTCTTTTTTTTTTTGGTACGCAAATTTTTATGGCAATGAATATACTTAATTATATGACATCATTAAATTATTAATATATACTTACTAATCGTACATAGATATTTCGCATCGGTACAGAAAGATTTTTCAATATATTTAATAGGAAATTTTGTATTCAGGTTAAATTACTAAATTTTCTTTAAAAAAAAAAAAAAAACTTAAACTTTTTTTGGAGAGGGGATTAAAATCGTTTTTCTATGTAAGTATTTTTCTTCAAATTCCTTTGAATAAAAAAAGTCAACGTTGCAATTAAATATTTAACTGTAATACGTATTTTTTACAATTAGCATTATTATGAATTCTACTAGTATATAACAGAATATCATAATGTATTTAAAATTTATCGATATATTTTTAGTTTTAGTATACATAATTAAAGGTTAGATTTCGTTTAATATTCTTTTAATCTGCCAGTTTGAAAAATCATATCTAAGAAAGTATTGTGTTAAGCCATTTTAATGGTAATGGAAATGAATTTATGCAAGTTTTTCAAGTTTAGTCTCATATAATAAAGTGTCCCATAAAAGTCTTAAAATACTATGTAAAAATATATGCTTCCGTTAACCCATTTATTATGGTATATATATAATATAAAGAGAAATACAGAAAAATATGAAAAATTAAAACATTTTCTAATTGCATGAACATTCTTTAACTGTTTGAAGCAATATAAACTAAGTATTTGACAGTTACAAAGTTGTTCATTACCAACTCACCACAAAGTAAAATTATCATAGTCAAAATAGCAACGTATTATTATTTTTTTTTTTTAATTTTAAGCCTAGTTTCTGTTATTGAAATATTTTCTTTGTCAATGGAGCAATATTAAATAAACCATATGAAATAAACCATTGCCCACCGAGCAATTTTTTGGGAATTAAAACAAAGTCCCTAGGGACCAATGAATGCGGTAGATGTTGTAATGAACTGAGCATTAATCCCATGATTTTGGCCATCTGAACTGCACAGGAGTGCACCCGTGCACTGTCCTCATGGAAGAGGATCTTTTTCGAAAGAGGTTGTTTTTCTTAATTTTTTCTCTCAACCAATGCAATAACGACGCATAATACTGGTATTCTTTCCCCCTTTCCCAAGTAATCGGTGTAGATTATTCCACGGGCATCCCAAAAAAGGGCTTTTGAATGGATTTTATATTATCCTATTATCATTGTCGCTCTCTCTTTAACAAGGAACCATGTTCCTAATGTTTTGGTATTGCCTCAATAGCGTTTTTCATTGATAAAAAATTTCAACCTTGTTGATTCCAAATCTATGATTGACTTAAAAACAGGATGCATTAGAATCTTATGTCGTATATCATGAATCGCTATCCATTCTCCCACATGGCATTTTGTTCTAATGTCTTGAGCTATCCCGTCATGGTACCTGGGAGAAATACATCAAGAAGAAAAATCAATGAATCGAACTTGGAAACTTTTTTCTGCAAACAAAACATTTGTAATTTCTTTGAAAACTGAAGGGCACATTCCAAAAGAACGGTTCCATTAAAATAAATGAATTATGCAAGCAAATTATCACAACTTAATACAGTTTCCCTCTCTTGGACTGGAATGAAAAAATGGAATGAGTTAACTGCGTTAATTAAGAGAATTTTATATTTATAGCCGGAACTATTTTAAAGTAAATTATAAATGTGAAAGAAGCTGTTTCAAGTGTAATTTCATTTTATGTTTCATGAAAATTTAAGACAATGCACAAATTTTCAATTTTAAGGAAAATACAGTCAATCATTTGATCCATTAATCTTAGATTTTACTTTAAGAACCACGTTGCATTTCAGTATAATTCTCGTTAATAGATAAGAAAGATTATTCAAGAAATCGAGAGAGAAAAATCAGCTGACTTGTCTTAAAATAACTCGTCGCGGTTTATTTTTGATTTATCGCTCTTCACTTGGATTTTTCATGGTTTGGCAACGTGTCATTCATGAAAAGCATCCATTTGATAAAGAACTATCTTCGTGATTTTATTATTCGAACATATAGAAAACTTTTTTTTCCCTTCCTGTTATCACCTCTTTCTTTCACTGCAAGACACGTGATAAACAAATCGTCTCGCGATATAGAAATATGTACCCTTCATCCTCAGTCTTTCTCAAACTTTGATATCACAATCAATCGAGTTTCACGAAAACAAGGGGGAAAAGTTACCAAGATGGTTATAGAAAAAGGTATCCTTCTTTTTTATGTACTATTTTCGCTTAAGCTTTTTGTAGGACGATGTTCATTACAATCGGATTCGACTAGAAATAGCCTCAATTCTTATAGAGATGTGGCACAATTTTGTAACTTCGCTGTAAAAGTGGCACTAAATGAAACATAATCTGTTTGAAAAGAAACATTAGTCGAGTTTCATCATAAGCTAGAATATTAATCGAAATTAAATCAAACACTAAGCAGAACATTTCAAGTGTTTTAAAGCCTTAATCGAAAAGAAAATCCTAAAAACGCTATGTTATTGACCAAATGTACTGTGTGTAAGCTTCCTGACTGGATTTGCTGAGTTCTAGCATTTCATGAATTGTTAATGTCTTGAAAATATCATAAATTCACGATCTGTATTTATTTCAGTTATTTCATATGCGTCTTGAACATGGTATACTTTGAATTTTATAGTAGTGAGTCAATATTACATTTATCATTTGCTGATTTCATTCGTAAGATATTTACTTAGCTTCTATTTGTCAGAAAAAGCTTATTTTAATATTTTTATCTACAATCCAAATTTTTTCGAAGTTGCTATGTTTTATCAGATTAATAATTCTAGTCAAAAGCAAATTATTTTGATGATATAAGTCTGAAAAAAAGAAAAAAAAAATTGAAGAACTGTAATGTAAATATTTTTTTCGTAAATCGATACTTAACCTAGTTCATCAAGATATTACAAAAAAAATTTCTTTCTTAGTTTTAAAAACAATGTTTTTATGCAAGCAAAACGGTGCATATTTGAGAAAGAGTGTTAACTGAAATATTAAATAGTTGGGGGAAAATGAATTCAAACATTCTTGAATTCGTGATGCAAAGTGTACTAAATAAATAAATAAAAAAAATTTAAGAAAAACCCCGCTTTATTCGTAATTTTTCCGATTTCATTTGAACGACCATCTGAACATTTTTCTGAAAAAAAGTTTCACTTGCAAGTTAAGTAATGAACTTATTTGTTAAATCTTTATATATGATTAATTTAGGAAGAAGTTCGCACGTGAGGAACTATTTATTTAAATTTATGCTGATTAAAAAATAAGATATTTAATTTCATTTCTAAGTCAATTGAATTCTCGCTGTTCTAATATTTTATTCAACTGACTGCACATCAACACTTAAATGTTATCAACCAGAAGCGATTATATTTTCAAGGAAAAAAATCGTTCTGTCTATATTTCAAATTTTACAAGAAATGTTTAAGAACTGGAAGCGACTTTCCACAATTTGGGAAAATCTTTAAGTATTTTCAAGTATTATATTAATTATTTTAAAATATTTAATCTTTATATTAGTTATCTTTCAATACATAATATTTCTTTAAATTTTTATATAAAATATATAATATTTTTAAATTATGCATTTATTTTACTTATTATTTTTTCGGAAACTCTTCGAGCACACCAGGAAAAAATTTTTTAAAATAAATTAAATGGATGTTTTTCCCTCAACGATTGGTAAGTTAAAAATGCCAAGTATACGAGTTGTATTAAATTCTTTTTCAATAACTACATTGATGAAAAAGTTAAAAAAATATTCTCAGAATGCGTGAAGGACCTCAATTTCTTTTCAATACCTCTTTCACTCTTGTTAACATTCAAAGACAAGGGGGAAAGTGACGTCGAAAACCTGTGTCAATATGCCTATGCAAACCGAAATGATTCGCAAGTAGAAACATCGGAAGGCTGTGACGTCATGTCACGCCACTGATTGTAAGCAGCGATTCCATTCAAGGTCAAGCACCTGGTGTGTGGAACGACATCACTTTCAATGAGTAAATGCTGGGTTTTATATATATATATTCTTCTTCAAAATGGATAATTACTTGGGTTTCATTATTAATTATTTAATTTTAGTCTATTAATTCTCTTAATTTAACTATATAACTAGCTAGTTTAATGAATTTAACTATTCAAACATATATTTACTTGGTTGAATGAACTTTTTCATGATCGCGATGTAATAAATAATGCGTTAAATTTGTTTAGTTTTGTTACGGAAAATTCATGCTAAAGTAAAGCGCAAGAATTTTTTAAAATAATTTTTAGTCCTTTAAACGAAAGAACCATGTTTCAGTGATGTGCTCACTTTTAAGAAAGTCTCGCAATCAATCCAATTGGTATTTTTTTTTTTCTTTCAAATTAGAATTTCAATGTTTGGAAGATCGTGCGGGCATTTCTGTAAGTCACGTCCCTGCCAGTCTTGAAATTCGGAAGAGAAAATCAAAATTTAAATTAATAGAATAAAATAATATTTACAATTAAAATAAGTAGATTTAAATCAAACTACATTTTTGATTGTTGAACAAAGTGATAAGAGTGATTTAAAAACTCGTGAGAATTCTGTTAAGAGAATAGAAATTTTTCAACCAATAGTTCGTTCACGAAAGTTTTTTAGAAACTACCTTTTTTTCCAACAAAAAAAGTTCAATAAATAATTAATAAATTTCCTCTGTTTTTGTGTTATGTTAAGGTCAGATTTTTGAATGAACTGTCTCTACAGAATACTCTTATCTTATTTTGCATACATTTTCTTTTTCTCTCGTCTTTTCTTATCTTCTCTTTCCATTAGAATCGAAATGAGACTGCACATTTTTTTTCTTAATATAAGTTTCTTTAGAAGTACATTGTATGCATAGAAAAATTAATATTTATTCAATGCAAGAAAAGGATAAAAAGTAATGCATTTCTGCTTCAAGGACACACCCAAATTTTCGAAATAAATTTTTTGATTAGAAAAATACTTTCAATTCAAATCGGAATATTTTTGAACGGTGTCATTTTCATGTTAAGAGACCTAATACTTTTCACAATGGTGCTTCCTTTTCATCTTTAATCATTTTTCTCAGTGAATTTTTTTTTGTGTTCAAAAGGCTCCTTACAATTCAATTTTTTTTTTTTAAAAAAAAAAAGTTAGAAAATTTCAGACTTATAAAAAGAATCACATTTCGATTTTTGATTATTTTGATATTTTCACATATGAAAAAATATTTAAGGCATTTTCAAAGGGAAAAAAAGAGAATTTTTACAGCACAAAATTTAGAATTTTTTTCTATTTTTTTCCTTTCCTTCCTCTTTCCCCCCACTCTTTGTTGTTTAATCCCTTCTTTCCTTTCTTGCATTTAGTTTAGGAGAGATACACTTTTTTCGTAAATTCGCAGCCTATTTCCAAATATGGTTTTAGCTAACACTAAAACCAACCGTATATGGGGGCAACATTAAACAGGAAAGAAAAATGTATGCAGATCTACTGTGAAAATGAAAGTTAGTTGTTAAGGTGATAGAAAAATCTCGTTGATTTGGTCTTCAGATAGAAAGCCGCTCTGATAGTGTCAACACATTGAATTATTTCCTGCTCCTAGGGAGAAGGACTTAAATGTACTCAAAATTTTGGACCAGAAGAGATGAAGAAATTTAAAAAAGGTCTCAAATCAGAACAACATGAAAAATGAAAATTTGTGATCCCCCTCTTTCTAACAACTTACATAGATTCTTTCCCAATTATCGTTGTTTTATTCAGATAAATACCCTTTTCTTTTTCTATTTTTGTAGATAAAGTACGAAAAACTTATATTATTTTACAATGCATTGCATAAAAAATGAAAGATTTCTTCATTTTTTAAGTTGATTAATATATCCAAGAGAATGAATATTTTCACGACGAAATGTTCACGGGAACTCTTTGCTAATTTAGCCGACTGGAAACCACAATCACGAATAAAAATTAAGAATTCTTATGACCTGATTGGACCCTGTTGGGGAAATTTCTTTTCAATTAACAGTAAAGTATTTCTTTCTTGAAGAATGAAGTGATCAATTTTCTCTAAGTTAGTGATTTCTAAACGTTTTTTTTCTCCTAATAAAAGGCTACTTCATAGAAGCCTTTCACTTATAAATATATTCCTGATAAACACACGTGTTGTTCAAATGTCATTAAAATCCGATGCCAAAGAATAAAATGGGGTAAATGCAAAAACTTTCTTGTTATGTGTAATTTTTGAAGTGAATAATCTGTATAATTTACAGTATCGTTATAAGATTGTGTATCCGATAAATTTTTGTTTTATTAAATCATATCACTCTTCTTTCCTATAATTTAAAACTTAAATCATTGTTCAATAAAGAACACTTAAATTTTCTTTTTATGTTCATTTTTATAATTTGTATGAAGTTTAATGTAGATAAATAACTAATTTCACAAGAAATAATGTCCCTCAAAAAGAAATAATCGAAATAAAATCTTTTAATCTTTAATAAAAAAATAAAGTCTTTAAAATCTTTTTTCTGTTGTAAAAGACATTCTAATTTTATCAAATAGTGTTTTATAGTTATATCAAAAGGACAAAGAGTAGGTTGAATGACTGTGTGATCCATATCCAAGGATATATTTTAAAATACTTGTTTCAAAGGAAGATATCGCGAAATTATGAGAAAAGCTTGTTTTTTCCTTTGTGACCAAACTTTTTGCGGAAAGGAAATCTGGAACGAAATCGGAAGAAAATGCAAGGAAAAAATTCTAATCGAGAGTCTTTATAAGAGTGTAAAAGAAGAATAAATACCTGATTACATTCGTGAAACTCATCAATAAAATGTTTTATCGAGGGAACTGTCCTGAGGGAAAAATCAGTCGGTTTGGTCAAGAATATTCATTTTAATATCTTTTTCAAACTAACTTATTAATGTTTCAAAATTAAAAAACTAATTCGAAAGAAAATAGTGGCAAGAATTTTATATAATTGTAATTGCTATTCTATCCAATGCAGTTGGAATTCTAATTATTTTGCTTCGAGAAGTAAATCTAAAAAGAGTGCAGTATTTGTCTAATTGTTATATCTTCGGTTTGACTCGCTCTTCCTTCTCGATTATTCTTGATTACATTGATTCAAAAACTTCTGATGAAATAGGAGTCCTGTGTTTCTTTCACTGTCTACTTAAGAATATTCCGTGTAGTAGTATAAAAGATGATAACGTATTTTTGTCGACATAAATTCAACTCTCTTACGCTCACTTTAAAGCATTGAACATGGTTAATAACAAGTGTGCGAAGGATTACCTTTTCAATCTCAAACATACTGTATACTGTTCATAGTATATGGCAGCCTAACAAATTTTTTTTAATTATTTTTGGATCAAATAAAATTTGTAATGTAAGCCATTTTGTCAATTCTGTACAAGAAACTGGATTCCATGACGGAAAATTCTTTTTAGAAGTTCATTATGTTACTTAATTAACCCCACGAACACCCTTATTTAGATCCCTTTGATCAAAGAACATAAATAATAATTTTGTCCAGCTGCGATGAAAACTACCAAAGTTGTACAGGTTTTTTTGACGTGTTATTCACAGGAGGAAATAAGTAATGATTTCTTAAAATCGTTGCTCATAAGTTTCTAAGGCAGAGGGTTGATGTAAAGGAAAACAAAGCACAATAATTCTTATTTCAAAGAATAATTTAAAAAATCGTTCAAAATCGTGGTTACATTTTAATCAAAAAAGCGTTGCATTTTAATAGTGACTCCTAATACAATTATTATATTAACTGGAATAAAAAAAATCTTAATCCAGAGAAGTTTAGTGCAAGAAAAAACACATTAAAATACTATTAACTAATCACAGAAACTGTAAAATGTGACTTTTTTTGTCTATTAAAATTTTAGATATACACATGCAAAAAAAAATTATTTTATTTTAACAGCCATCATTTTAACGCTTAATAGAATAAGTATTGAAATCTGTTTCTGTTGTGTCTATCATTGATAAAATCAAACATAATTCTTTTAACTTTCAATTTTGAATTATTAATTTGGTTATTATAAAAGTTAAGTCATGATTTCTATGTTTAACTATGTTAATACTGAAATAAACAATATTTTTTTCCAATAATGAATGAATTTCAAAATCATAATAAAATGTATTGATCAAATCATAAGAATAATAAAATCTATTGCCTTTTTTATTTATTAACTTTACAGCAGTTATTTTGAAAAAAAAAAAAAAAAAATTTGAAAATATTTTTTGTTCATAACATTTACCTATAATTCTTAAATGTACCCTAAGATAAATAAAATGTTACTAAAAATTTCAAAATAAATATATAAATATATATTTAATTATTTAAACAATTAATTAAGAATAACAACTAGGTGGGACTTTGAATGTTTCTTAGCAACTAATTTTAAAAAAAAAATGTAACCTTGTTAATAAATCCAGATTGCAAGGAAATGGCCATATCTCGTACATTAACCTCTTGACTCACTTGCCCACATACGTAGATATTTAGTTTTTTTGTAATTATAATAACTATATTTAGTAAAAAGAGCAAAAATTTGGCAATAAATTATTCGCTACAGAATATCTCAACAAGAGAAATACAAATCTTGTGATTTAGTAAAACAGTAAATAGTAGTAGTTTCTTGTGACAGTAAATAGTATGAAAATCGCGTAAAGTAGAGTATTTTTATTATCAGTGTTGTTCAACTATTTGAAAAAATCGTAAATATTTGATAAAAATAATACCAAGTGTATTAATAAGGTGAATAATTTTTTTTCTATGAAAAGGAGGACGAAAAAAATTAAGAAAAAAATACAGCGTAAATAAATTAAACATTTAATTAATTCAAACAAAAATAAACTAATTATGCTTACATCCCTTTTAATTATTTAATTAAACGAGTATTTTTCCATTGAATGAATATTTTTTGTCAATATATCCTTTTCTAACGATATATTGGAAATTTCGGAACAAGAAATATCCTTCATATTGAATGTTACGGTAAGTGCTGCAGCTAGAATATCAACATTCAATCTTCATTTCTCACTTGTCCAAAAATCATTACCAACTGAAAAAACTCTTTCAACTGCTGCATTAGCTCCAGGGCGGCACAATGTAAATTCAACGAGAGTAACTAAATTTTCATATGGAATGTGTTTATTTTTGAAATGGTTAAATATTTCCACCCATTTTTCATCTATTTCAACATATTGATTTCCCCATTGTTCTAATTCATCAGAGTTTAAATATACATTCAGTCTTCTAATTTCTTCAGACTATTGTCATTGATTTTAATATGAGGCATTTCTTTCGATAAAAAATTCAACACAATTTTCAACATCTGCTTAAATTACTTGCGATGAAGTCAAAAAACACCATTGAAAACTGTTTTCCTGTGAATCTGCTTCTGATTATTCTTCCACATATTGGAAAGAGGTTTGGTAAAAAATGCTGCACTTCTTTGGTACACTTTTCCATTATGCTGATTTAATTCCTCTAAGTTTGACAATTCTCTTTTTACTATTACAGAAATAAATTTCTCTTCAAATTATGCTTTATATTGAAGGACAGAATCGTTCAAAATAAGACTAACTTCTGTAGCTGGAATATGTTCAACTTCAATCTTTTGAATCGTTTTGCGGAAAATAGATTCCTGATTATGTAAAAAATGCATTAATACCTCCAATAATTTATAACTGAAAAGAAGTTCCAGATTTAAAAGAAACATGCACTGATAAGCTCAAATAATTGTAAAACACACTCTATATCGGGTGAGTCGTGTAAGTTTTGAATATCTTAAAAAGTTTTTTGCATTCAACATTTACGTAATGGACAGGAAGGAGGACACTTTTCGGGGGAGAATAGAATCTACAAAAGGAAGGTTGTCCTCTCTAAAGGAGGACGATTGGTCACCTTAGTTTCAATAATTTGTAGAAATTTGGAAACGGAATTTGCTGTTAGTTTTTTTATTTTTTAGAATTTTACAAATGTATATACAGTTATCATTTGAGGTGATGTTTTTACTTAAACATAACAGTAAGAAAAAAAAAATTGACATTTTGAGTTAACATGTATCGAGATGTATAAATTTTTAAGATGTTATGTGTCCAGGTTGCAACGAAAATGAAATAGCGAATTTTAACTAAGATCCAAATTATATTACAAAAATGCAAAATAAGGAAAGCTCAGACACATTGAAGATTTGATCATATTATCTGATGTGGAAAGTCAATGTGACCTATCCAGATAATTTAGAATTGAGGAAGAATGTTCGGTTTCTGATGAAAGTGTTCAATATCATCATCCGATAAACGGAGACGTTTTTTTGGAAAGTGACGATGAAAGCTCAGTTGATATAGATATGAAGCAACACCATCATCCTGCAATTGGGTACGCTGAAAGGCATAATGCATTTGCCGAAAATTCTCTAGCTTTTGTTCGTGAAATAAAAATAGCTGGTGCAATAGCTACCTCAGTAATCAAAATGGGTGCCAAAAAGTGACCTATATCAAGTTCTGTATATGAACAACCATCTAAAAAATCCCAAAGCTGGACTTAAGTTGATCCTGAAAGACCGGTATAAGTCATTATCATAAAAAAAAAAGTTTGAAAACCTCCAAGATGTCACGACGAAAAGTGTGTAAGATGAACTCGTTACATTTGTGAGGAATGTAAAGAACCGGTGTACCCAAAATGAATGAAATCCTTTCACTTATAAAGAATTACTGTAAAGCTCAGTGGCCTCAAATGTAGACGTAGTGGTTTTTTTGTGCATTTTTACTGCCCCCTTCTCCACTCTTTTCCCCCCGATTCCCTATTAATATAAAAGGAATAAATCATAATAAAACAAAAAATTGAGTCATTTTTTTTTCTCACTATATAAAAAAAAATCTTCACTAAAGAAGTTAAGTTCAAGTGAGGAACATTGCAGCTGTGGTATATCTAAAATAGATAAGAGGCTGACTCATCAGTCAAAAGTACATCTTGAACTCATCATCTGAAATTTCTTCTCCCATAGTCGAGCTGGTTTTCAAAACGACCCCTAAATAACGCAGAGTTAACGAGGGGAAATATTTGCCATCTATGTTTATGACAAGCGATTGATTAGTTCGAAAAATGATTCTATCCTGATAAACTGTAAGCGATATAAACAATCCTTATCTATCTTATGGAAGGATTGGGAAAAAGCTAATGCCCGGAGGTAATCTGAAATTTCAAGTACAGATTTAAAATCTTGGGAATAATTTAGGTAAAAATTGTTTTCCGTTAAGTCGATAGATAAAAAGGATAAAATGCAATGTAGTTCCAAAAAAATACTTATAGGGAAAAAACGGGATGCATTTAAAAAATGAAGAAACCAATGATAAGAGAGACAGGTAGATACTAAACGGGGAAAAAAATCAATCATATGTGATAAAAAAATATATGATGCATGTTAAGTGCATCGTATATTTGTGTACTAATCAAACCAAAATCTTTAAGAAAATTAATTTTTAAATGTTTTTAGTAAAGTTGAAAACTTGCGACTCTAGCTCCTGAATTTGTTATAGAAGTTTTAACTTACTTTATAGAATTATTTTATGACACAAAATTTTAAATAAATTTATATAAATTTTATTCCGATAACAATTTATTTTGAAAAAGGCGAGTAATCATTTGTTGTAATTAATTTCTAACACATTGTATAAAAGCAATCTAGAAATTGCGCTTCAAATAGAATTAACATCATTGAGAGGAAATAACTAATACTTATGAAATAATTAAAAAATCCTTAAAAGTCGTAAAAGATAGCAATGAATCAATACTTAAAAAAGTGTAAGCTGCAAAAGTGACACCTTTAAAGAAAATGGTTTGAAAAAGAGTGATTTGGCCCCCTCTCCTGAGACATTAAACAATGAATTTTCGCTTCCATCTATTCTATTGAAAACTCAACATTATATATATCTCCATAAAGAAAAGTGAGTTAAAGCGGCAGTTTAACAACTGAAATACATGTACTCGTTCGAAAGACAATAAAAATATCTGATACACTTGATTGAAAGAATTTTAAAAAAGGTTCCAGGCAACTATATTCAGTAGCGTTGTTGGCTGTTCATCAAATGAAATATGAACATTGGAGAAAATGTTGAAATTCAGTTCTGAGAGAGAGAGAGAGAGAGAGAGAGAGACTATACGAATAAAAGCTGTTATTTAGAAGGGATACACACATTCTCGTGAAATATTTATAGATGAAAAAAAAATAACACTGATACTACATATTTCGAACAGTTATCCCCCGCTCCGCACTTTGTGTACTACGGGTTAACACTGCAACAATTAGAAAATCCATCGAATTCCGTTAATTATGTCAGAGAAATAAAAATTACCTTTCTGTAGCGTATTCCTTACAAATCACTTACTACGCCCGCGATGAATTTGGGTGTTTTAATTATTTTAAAAAAGTTTTAAACTGTTAATTACTATGAAATAAGGAGGAAATGGATCAATTAGTGGGAATGAAAATTCGAAATTTTCCTATGCTTAGGCAATACACAGAAAGTGAGTAAATCATTATAGATAGAAATCTAATAACAATGTGTAATAACACAATGTTATTATAAATCTAATAACATTGTGTCTTAAAACTTATCCGAACTAAATAATTGTACCCATTCCTCGAGAGAAATGGACCCCCTCTTTTAGGTTGTTTTTTGTATTCACATCATTGGAGGGAGAATAAAACAAGTATACGTATATTGTAAATTGAACGCTGATTTTCCTCAAATGTTAGTTTTTGTAAAATATATTTTGAAGTTTTAGAGATGTTGTGGCACATTTCCTTGGAAATCGTGTAACTCTATAGATTCCGTATTGATCGATTGTTGAATTATGCAAATAACAATATATGGCTTTGTAAATCTTTTTGAGTACATCTCTGCACTTTGCTAATGTAAAATGCGAGTTTTCGCTGAATCGAGAGCTGTCTATTTTCCCTTTTGGGCAGCTTTTGTTATTTATCCGAGTTAGGATGAATTATGAGTAAGAGACATACAAGAGGAAATTGAATTCTTACTAAAAATAATTGAAAGTGAGACTTAATATTTATTATTAAGACTTCTCAAAATAGTCACCACCACCACCCAAAATTAAACATTTCTCCCAGCATATCTAGACATTTCGAAGGCCGTCATTTCACAACTCAGCAGATCGAAATCCATACTGCTAATTACTTCAATTTATTGCTCCCTGAAACCAAACAAATAAAATTTTTAATAGCTGTAATTTACAACATTGTGTACATAAAGATCAATTAATATGCAGTATAAATTTTATCCAGATCTTTCAGATTTTTCATAGTAGTCATTAAAATGTTACGATATCCCCTTATAATATTCCAAAATATTTAGTCAATTTATTCTAGTCTAATATATGCATGGAGTGGTTAATTTACTTCTACCCGACTGAATATTGATATAAAGATATCTCCTTATCCTGCAGACTCTATCTAAACAGTTGCCTTTTAATAAGTGTATCCCAGGGGTCGGCAACCTATTGAAAAGGAAGAGCCAAAAGTTACAATTTACAAAATTTCCCAGTTTTTAAAAAGCCACTAAAAGTTTTTGATTTAATGTTATAGTATTTGTATATATATATTTGATTTTTGATTTAAAACAAACGACTTTAAATATGGAATAATTTATTCATATAAAAATTCAAACAAAATTTAAATTTATTCAAATAAAAACACATATATAGATAGTTACATCAATGGGAGCAGTGGTTTTGCATACCTTTTTAAAGTTTGATTAAACATGGCTTATAACTTGTTGTCTTAAGTTTGAAGCACGACTCTAGATTTTTATTTGTTAGTTGACTTCCAACTTTACTTTTTATTATATTCATGCAAGAGAACGCTTGATCACACGAATGTGTCGACCCGAAGATCGTCAGCACTCCATATGCCAACTTCACCTCACTGTAGTATTCTGGAAGACTATTCCATGCGCCGAATATGGGGGCCTCAACTCGCGGAATTTCTTTTAGAGCTGTCCACTTGCGCTGCGCGATGTGCATGCATTTCTGGACCTCTAATTCTTCCAACTTGCTCTTGAGTTCTGTGAACTTGCCACTTCGCAAGTCTTTAATTTTCAAATCCAACAATTACATTTACAGCGATCCAGCATCAATTCCAAATGACTCAATGTTGATCTCAATTGTATTTGTGTTGAGAGGATTTACTATGAACGCGAGAGTACTTTTGTTTGTTTTGAATAGCTCGAATCTCTCAGCGAATCCATACTTCATGTTTTTTAAAGCTATGCTGAAGTATTTCGTGTTAATAGTTGTATTGATCTCATTGCGATATTGATTAAGATTTTTAAATTTACCGCTCTCCATGTCTTCAACAAAAAAGAAGTAATTTTTTTTTCGAAACAAACTGCTTCTTCAAGCAAGGTGTAACCTGGGTTGCCCTTTGCTTGCAGTTTTAGATTTAGTTCGTTTAGTTTCATTGTGGTATTTACCATGAAGTTGAATTTTGGCAGGCATTTGTCTTCTTACAATTCAGGATGTTCAATGTTTTTTTTTTTTTTTTTTTATATAGAAGAATGTTTTTATTTCACTCAAGCACGAAGCAAAACGTTGCAATACGTTACTTCTGGAAAGTCATCGCACTTTATTGAGCAGTATTAGGTCAGAAAACTGGCTATCTATTTCTTCAAGTAAATCTTTAAGCTGGTGATGGTACAGTGCTTTTGCCAAGATGTTGTTAATGATCTTAATTACCAAGTTCATGACCTCAACTATTTCGGCAGGAACTGTTTGGGCACAGAGCACTTATTAATGAATTATGCAGTGAAACCTTAGAATTTCGTGGTTTATTTTTTTTCTGAAGAATTGATGTTACCCCTCTGTGTATTCCTGTCTTACTTCTAGCTCCATCCGCTGCTATAGAAACGATTTTATTTATAAATTTTCATTGTATTCCAGCCATTTTTTGAATAGCATTTCTACATCTTCTCCATGATTTACCCTGAGATGGGTAGCAATCCTAGCAGTTCTTCTTTTAGACCATGGGACTACATATACCTGACGAAAAAGGTAACTTGTGTCGTGTCATTTATGTCGCAAAACTCGTCTATAGTAAATGATAAGGCAGAAGCCAATTGAATGTCGTCCACTTGCATATGTGTTACATTTGAAGACGTTTTAGCAGTTCTATCTAATACCGTTTTAGCAGATAATGACAAATATTTTATGCTTTTCATGATTTCTGCTTTGTTTTTAAAATCACGAAACAGTTCATCAGATGTACGTATAAGACAATATTTGAAGTACTTATCATATGTGAATCGTTTTCCTCTTTTTGCAATTTCTAATGATACTGCAAAGCTCGTTAGATTTACATTATTGGAAGATTGCGCCCAGTTATTTTGCATGGAGCTTGACTTTTTTTTTTTTTTTTTTTTAGCTCTTCAACAGCCTTTTTCGAGCGTCACCGGTTGGATATTTACCAGCAAACTGGGTATATTTTATAGTGAAGTGTCTCTCTAAATTTGACTTCTTATTGTGAGCGAGTTTTTTGTGGCAAATGAGACAAGTCGGAAGGCCATCTGTGTCACATATGAATGCAAACGACTCCTCCAATCTTGATTGAATTCTCGGTTTTCTTCTTCAGCTCTTCTTTTTTTTTTTACCAGATGCCATGCTGGCGACGGAGCTGAAAAAATGATATCTTAAAATTTTACTTAGCTATCTAAAATGGCAAACAATTTATTTACCATTATTACTTCGTTAACACGATTCTCAGATATGTATTCCAATTCTGTTACTGATTTTATTATATTATGCGCTTGCATACCTTTGAGAAGACAATTCTCTTCTAAATCGTATTCTTTTTGAAATAACAAGCGAATAGATACGCAAACCCCGCAAGTGATTAAATTAACTCACATGCAATGTAACGTCTACCGCGCTATCCGAGGATGACTGATTGACAACACGTCTAGAGTATAGGCATGTTGTCTAAACTCTAGTCGGTGGCTGTTTGGGTGAAATGGAAATGGAATGCAATTGGCTGCAAGATAAACATGGTCACGGAGCTTCATCTCTAAGAACAAAACAATAGTTCAAATTTATCGCATACGGTCATGTTAAGCATAGTGATTTGTAATTAAGGATTATAAAAATAGAAGTTATTAGATACTTAAAAATATTTTTTCTTATTTTTTAAAGGTTTTGAAAATAAATTATTAGTTTTTTGGTATGGAACTGGAGAGCCGCAACTTTACATCAAAAGAGCCACATGTGGCTCGCGAGCTGCAGGTTGCCGACCCCTGGTGTATCCGATTCAAGTAGATTTCTAACTACAGGATTATAGTCAAATATACGTGTTCTTTGTATACCGTATTTTTGTGTTCTCTTCTTCTCTGGCTTCCTCTATCTCCTCAATTTCATTGACTGCACTTCTTATATAATAAGTCTAATTTACATATATCGCGATTCATTCACAAGACGAGGTCTAAGATGCGATTCAAACATCCTAATAAAGTAGCCCCAAGGGAAGGAAAACGCACGGGAGAACCCATTACAATGTCAATATAGTTCTTTTTTTCTATGAAAAAATAACAAGAAAATAACAGTTACAAAAGCGTTTTTCAAATCTTGCTTCAAATGCAAAAGACATTTCATTATTTCAAAATCCATTTTGTTGTACAATTGAGGAGATTCTTTCATGTCTTGAATTTGAAATTATCAACCTACAAAAGGATAATAAACTAAAAATGATGTTAAAAGAAATTGATCTAAGCTAATTTAATAAATTTCTTTTGGAAAATAGATTCGGTTAATGAAAACCTTTGCTCGGAGATTTATACTTGTACTAGCAGTACAAATGAATGAGAAAGAACATTTATGGAAAGAAAGTATGCAAAATCGCTATTCAGATCGTTATTGACAGAACAGCTTTACGGATATTAATTTACGAACTCCAGAATGATGAAATATTATCTCAGAAAGAAAAACTACATTCTTAGAAAGAGTGTAAAATGTGACCAGTTCATTTATATGTTTATTAATCAATGGAAATATTTTATTCATTTTTGTCAGACTGCTTTTATAAATATTACTTTCTAATAAAGAAATGAGCATGGTTGCTTTATGAGCAGAATTGGACACATCTTGGTAATCCCGCCGACGATCCTTCCAAAACAGAAGGCTGCTTTCTTTTGGACACTCATCTTTGGGAATTCAATTCAAGGAGCTCAAAAAGGAGGATTTCATTTGAAAACGATGCGACAAAAAATGTTTAGGAGGTAAGAAATGTACTAACAAAATAGTAGGAATACTTGGAATTATTATATTTATTCATATGCTGTTAGCCCAAAATTATGAATAATATCAATTAGACTTGGAATAGATTCGAGTCAATTTCTCCCCAATAAAATAACTCTATTTCTTGTAAAATACCTCCCAATTTGGGTAGTGATGAAGATATAGGTTCTTATCGTGCAAGATATTCCTATAAAGGTTCCATAATGGCAAGGTCTGTTGATTGAGGGCCCTTCCCTTTATTCTCGCATGTATTAAATTAACTTACGATCCCTTTTCTACATGGACAAGAGCATTATTCACTTGAAATA
This sequence comes from Nephila pilipes, assembly GCA_019974015.1. Taxonomy (NCBI): domain Eukaryota; kingdom Metazoa; phylum Arthropoda; class Arachnida; order Araneae; family Nephilidae; genus Nephila; species Nephila pilipes. The sequence continues at coordinate 139,368 of BMAW01127309.1, read as the reverse complement.
AGATAAAATTGTCAGCATTATTGAATGAACGTAATCCTGGAGTACGTTTAAATTAAGGCTGTTGGGTTATTCTCCAGAATGATTATTGATGCTAAAGAAGGACAAGAAATAGAGCCCCAAACAATAGAAGATTCACCTTTATGCTTCGCAATTCGAACAAAGCATTCAGAAATGAATGCTACCAGATGTGGCTAAAAATAAACTGTTCATGTAGCAGAAACAAAGTGAAAGACGATTCTTCAGGCATCTTTCCAGTCATCAAGGCTCTAGTTTTGATACTCTACTCATCACTGTATGAGTTTTTTTGCCTTTCATGTGTCAGTGAGGAAGTGTTCACACTTTGCTAAGTGGCCTAAAAAATCTTATTTATGAAGCTCTCGAGAGGAATTTTTCTACCTAAAATGGGATCTTTTCAACCGATAGTTAAATCTACTGTTATTTGCTCAGCCGTGATTTTTTTTTTTTCGACATATCAGTCGGGCCACTGATCTATGCCATGTCTGACACATCTTCCATTTCTATACGCAGTTTCCAAGTTTAGAAGCAACGCTATGTTTTTTTTTCGGATTTCTGACTATAATATTAGACAGTTCCTCGTGCCACACCAATAATTTCGGCTGTTTTAGATATGGAAGCTCCTACTAGGTAAGTACCAATAATCACGCCTTTCGGCAAATCTATGAGATCTGTCTATGAGAATATTATACAATTGATATCTCATGTATAGCTGTAATAATAATACTACTTATTTGATTTCCTACCCTATATGTATGATAATCAGAGTCGTGAATTTGAGTCCTACAGCCGTCTTGTGGCGGAACTGATGCACGTTAAATCTGTTGAGGCTCCATGTCCTCACTTTGGGATGGTGAGGAAGAAGTTTGGAGAGTGGAGTATCTTCTCAGATATCGTCATCTTCACTTGACTTAGGCTCAAAATTGAGAGGTCTGTCGTTCGTAGCCATCATGTTGCTTCTAAGTGTGACTTCAATAAAACAAACAATCAGTCGTATATTAATCAAACAGCAAAAAAAAAAAAAAAAAATTATTTGCACATGATAGCTTTTTTTTCCCTGTAAGTATTTCCATTATTGTATCGACCAACTCTCATGAATTACTTAAAAAAAAGATAACTCTGCGAATTCTCTACATTCTGTGAGTGATGCAAATTCAATAGAGTATACACCTTATCATTAAAGTAACTCCAATGGACAATGAAGTGATAAAACCAGCCAATAATAATGCTTTCCAGCTTGTCAAACGTTCCTAAAGTTATAAATACGGTTATAATCCCTATTCGAACCTTTTGGCTACAGCGTTTGAGAGGATTAAAACAGACAAAATTCACGCTATAGTGAGTGTTCTCAAAGTTAAAAATTGTTCGAGCAAATATTTTAAACGCAAGTATAAAGTGACTTTTGTCATTGGATGGATTTCACAAAAAAGAATAATGATTTCGAGAGGACAAGATTTCTCTTAAATGAGTGAAAGTAAAATTTAGAAAGAAATCTAACGATCTTACTATGATCATACATCTGTAGGAACAGAAGGAGATGAAACTAACATCAGCCCACGTATTAATGACGAGGACGTTAAAATACAATCTGAAAAACAAAGCACATTTTCTTAAAAAATATGTATGTTTCGCTCTACTTTTCGTGTAGAATTATTTCTTACAGCTCTGACTACCCCGAAAAGCTGTTTAATTTACTTGATAAGCTGTTTAATTTACTTGATTACTTGAAAAGCTGTTTGATTAAATGTTTAATTTATTTGATAATACAGAAAAACTTAATTTTTTAAAATATTATCTTTCTGCTTAAACTAGTAAAAAGATACATTTAATTTAAATGTTATCAATATTTATTTGGTGGCCGCGGTAGCTTAGTGGTCATGGTCGCGGCCGACCTTATTTTGTCGTGTCGTGGGTTAAAGCCCTGATGTCACTAAAATCCCACCGGCTGATGCACATTTAATATACCGAAATCCTCCCATCGTCGTCGTGATGTGGAAGTTTGGAAAGGAAAGAGACAGAGTTCAGGGTACGTCTATGTGACTTGATCTTAAAATTACAGTCACCAACAGTCTTCGTGATGGCTCTCAGTGCGGAGTTAATAAACAATTTTTATTGATCTGTAGTGCTTTGAATGTAAAAGGTGTGCCAAGGAGAAGGATCCCGTGGGGTGTTGAGGGTATTGTAATTGAAGTACCTTGTGTTTATGGAGTGAAATTTTTTGAGAGTCCTGTGAGTCTATTTGTGAAAGGTAAGGATCTAATATTCGGAATCATCCAGATCCCACAATTTATTTTTCTTATTGCTTGTTACAAAGTTATATTAGAATTCTTCCAAACGAGCTTCGCATTCCTTAAAACATCGCTCCACATAAATAAGTATGCAGCTTTCAATACTGTTTTCTAAAAAAAAACATTGAAAACTGTATGCCTATGTGTGTATTCAATACAAAAAATCTCTTCAAATATACCAAGTAAAAGTAAAATTAAATTTAAAAAATAAAAAACATTTCCCATTTCGAAAAGCAACTACTATTTATTTCACTTTTCTCATTTCGTAATAAAATACGGTATAAAAATAAATCGATAAGAGTTGTATAAAATGTTGACCGGTAAAGACTATATAAATAAAATTCAATTCCATAATTTCCGCTTATGTATGAGATTCAATCCGTGTATTGAAATTAAAAATTCGTTCGACTAAGAATAATAGGACCAAGATTAGGAATTAAATTTTTAATTAAATATCTGGGTTTTTTTACGCAGGAAGAATTCCTTAAATGGCACGCTTCAAAAATATGAATTAAACTATAACTAGTACATTAGTTATATAATTATTAAAAATAAAAATTGATGTTGATTTATCATTTAAACAATAAGTTTGCTAGTTGGAATAGTTTTTGATTAAGCTTAACTTTTTTTTTTTTTTTACATAATTGAATATGTTTCAAGTCTGTGATATGCATTTTATTGAATGATCATTCACTACATTTGAACGTGAGACTTGTGGTGTAAATAATTACAGACAATTGTTAGAATAAAATGTTAAAAAAAACAGCCATTGATTCATTTTTTCCGTTCAAATGGAACGCCCATAAATTTCTTTTATTAACTACTGGTAGTAGTTCAATTAAATACTTAACAGACTGTACATTACAAATGAATCTGGTAAAATAATAATAATAATAAAAGATGGAGGAAAATATTTTAAACATCTCTAATATGAATGTCGAAACAGAAGTTTCCGGAGGATTTCTTTTTTTGAATGGTATAAGATAGGATCATATATATTACTGTCCTTTTGTGTTATTTTTCCTCTGCTGATTTTTTTTTATCTTCAAACATTTATCTGACACTGTTATAAACTTATGTCCTGTTGAATTCTTTCTTTTTTTTTAAATTAAAATTGACATGTTTATATTTCTCAACGATACGAATCGCATGAACATCTTTTAGAAGAAAAATTCAGCAAGTGAAAACCCAAGCAGAGACTTTTTCCAATTCCCAGTAAAATGCCCACAACCTTTTCTTTTTCATTCAAAAATGCATTTACTTAGAGATTAGAAATTTTAGTAATCCTAATAATACAATATATATATTCCAATTCAACATACGGTAAGTATATGCCCGAGCATTTTATTAAATTTTTATCTCTTATCTTGCGTTTTCACCGAAATGAATTCGAAATGGGGAAAAATGTGATTTGTGTTTGGAATTTAAGAAACAAAAAAAAAAAAAAAATTACATTTTCCTTTCATTTTTTGAATGACAAAAATATCGTTCAAGTTATACAACATTCGGTTGGAGAAATAAATTATAAACTTACATCATTTGTTTATAGGGGGGGGGGGGGAATTTCAACCGGAGTGTCTCTTACAGGAAAAGAATTACAGGGAAGCATTGAATTCTTATAATTCCCAATTGCTTTCAAACAGGATAAATTATATTTCAATTTTTTCAAATTTTCGATTATTTAATAAGACTCGAGGAAATTCCTTCTGTTCTACCCATCCCGTGCAATAAATGCTCGCCATAACTTTTTTGAGAGTCAGAAAATGTAGAAAGAAAAAATAACGTATGATTTCCGTGGTGACGAATTTCTGTTCTTTAATCCAATCAACATAATGAACCTGAAGAGACCTTCTGTCAATCAGTTATTGCTCAAGAGTTACTCGGAGGAAATGGTTGAACGCGATTCTAATGGCGAGGTGAGTCGGAGGGAATTGACGTCACGTAGTTAGAGGAAGGTGGCAGACGAAAAAACAACTAGCTTGTCCCGTGGCAACCGCCTTTCAGTCAGAGTTCGCTATCAGCACGTTTTGGACACTCTGGAATACACTGGGGGCACTGCTAACAAGTAAGTACATTTCACTTGCTTTTCAAACCATTCAGAAGATTCTTTAGCTGCAATAACAACTATCCCCCTACGATTTAGTCTAAATAAGCGCCCTCTATCGTTGTGCGATTAAACTTTGCAACGGCGGGGAATTTGGGTTGTTTTCGATTGCGAAAAACGTGCTCCGATGTCACCATGCTGCAAAATACTCTCAATTTTCTCTTTTCTTCAAAATACTTTTGAAACATTTTCATTATTAAATTTTAACACAATTTAAGTTCAATCTTTTCAAGTTCCCGAAATTAATAAATAATTATATTTAACTCAATTAGATTTTTCAAACTCTTATTTTAACTTAATTTTTAAACTACATTTAATTAACATCCTAAAATAAAACTTTTTTTTTTTTTTCAAATGATTTTGAAAGACGCAAAAGTGTGTTTTTTTTGTAAATAAGATATTTCCTTTTTTTCACAGTAGCTCCGAGATTATTTATTAAAAATCCTTTATATCGGTTACATGAAGTGAATTTATTTGAAAATGAATGATTAAATTTTTAGTATATTTTTTTTATATGTGGAAGTTAATAATTGAGCGTTATGCTACAATGCAATAATAAAATGTGCAAATGAATCTTATTTTTTGAAAATTCAATTGAAAACTTATTGAAAATAATGAGTTATTTTTCGAGTTTATTGAGTTGAGTATTTATAAGAGTTATTTTTTTCCCTCTATAAATGATTTTATATAATCAGTAACATTTTTTTTTAAAATTAAATATAAAGAAACCTTATTCAAGGAATATACATTTGTGATTAGTACAATACAAATTTTGTGGTTCATTCACATTAAAAATTCAAAATACCATGTAATTTTTAAACGATAATCGAACGGATGTACATTTCAGGTCCATTTTTAATTCATTTACTTTTAAAAGCAATTTAGATTTAAAAGCAGCTTTCAATAATTTTTCATAATTTAACTTCAACATATTGTCTGTTCTTATTACTATTATCATCCATGTTGAAGCTCAAATGACATTACGATGTTCATATTCCTAGGCAAAACTGCTTTGAATGTTCGAAATATTTTTTTAAAGTTCATGCTCTTGTTATGTTTATTTTTGTCAATTCTAAAAAAGTTCCACTCTTTTTATAGTGAAAGAAATTATTATAATTTCATTTTAATTAGATACAAACATTCATCACATACTTTGAATAAATATATAAGAAAAATAACTCTTTTTCAATATTTTCCATATTGCTTTGCGTTTCAATTCTAAAATAGGAGAATCAGCCCCGATTAACATTTAATCTTTCAAAGATTAAATTGCATGATTTCATTGGTCTAGTTCTGCATATTTATTTCATTCTTAACCTATTTTAACCAATTCCTTTCAGTTCAAATAAAAAAATAATTTGAATGAAAATTCCCCCATTTAATCCTTCCGGTGTTATATAATTTCTTTTTGGATGCAAATCTTTTGGAAAGAGCCTAATCGACCACTGAAAATGTACTTGAAATTGACCGATTCAAAAACTGTAAGCAAATGAAAGGGCTTTGATAGATACTAAGGCCAATATGCTATTACATCCGAAAGATATATTACAGAATCATAAAACATTGATGTCAAAAGAAACCATCTGACGTTCAATGGATAGATTTTATGCGTCAGTTAATTTTAGATCTTCTGTATTTGAAAAGCAACTACTTCAAAAAGACAATTTCGATTCGAATTGAGTAAATAGTATCATGAAATCTATTTTTTAACTAAATATTTCTACTTGCCGCTCTGCTTTTTCTCATTCTGCAATTCAAACATTTTTAGGATTTTATTTTTAGTAAAGTAATAAAGGGAACCATAAAATAGGTTCTATTAATTTTTTTCTGGTGACGTATTAAGTCAAACGTAAACTGCTATTTATTCAGCTTTATATATATATATATATATATATATATATATAATGACATTTGTTTGAAAAGGTTCTCATTGAAATAGTATATCATGCAATAATTAAAAAAATATTTTAGTGTGTTAGATGTGTTTCTGTGAAAAATAAAGCATTTTAGATGTTGTCAATTTTCAAATTGAATTATAACTGGGTTCTGATTCTAAAGTTGGACTTTTGATGCCTTGAATAATGCGTATCTTTTCCAAGTAATTACATTTCAAAAGATTTTCTCAATTTTCTGTAACCAATTTTTATTTTAAACAATCTTAGATGTCCAAAACATTCACTGAAATGTCATGACATTAGAGTATCATTCAATTACCCATTTCTCCATTATTTCAATTTTTGCAAATTTCAACTTTTATTAATTGTTAATTGTGCTAATTTTTTAATAATTAATTTATTAATTGTGTTAGTAATTTGCAATTACTTAATTTTTTAAATCTTGAAATGTTTTTATACAGGTATAATAACATGCATATGTATTAATACTCGTAACTGGATTTTGTAACATAGACCTAGAGGAAAACCCTCTTTTCTTTCTATAATTCCCTCACAGATAATCCTCAAAAGCTGTGCAAAGGATTTAGAAAAGACGACTTTCAAAGGAAATGCGTTTCATAAAGCACACGTCAACTAAGGAGATGAACAGACATTTTGAAAACAGAATTAAACTTCTTTCTCCTTGAAGAAAATGTTTACAGAAATATATTCAAGAGTAAAGGCTTAAGGAATATTGTATAATTAATTTGAGTTTAGTAATTTATGTACTAGAAATAAATACCCATTTTTAAGTTTTAATGCTAAATGAATTTGTAAAACTCAGTTGGTACTGAATTTAAAAATTCAATGCGATGTCTCTCGTTGTGGCCAGTTACTTCATTAACCCAACGAAAAAGGCTGCATCGAATGTTTGAGTTTATCATTACAGTTATATTATCCTGATGGATTCCAGTCAATTTTAATTTTTAAAATTCTTTCCGGAAGAAAAAAACCCGCTTCTTCTAAAAATGGAAACTGTAACTACATCTGTCTCTATTAAATCAAACTATAAGAGAATGAAAACACGCGATTACATTTGTTTCCTGAATTTCGTTAAAATGAAATAAGAATATATATTTCTTGTATTTATTTTCGTTTTTAAGTCAAAATGAGCAACATAATTCAAAAGTAGCGTGAATCAATTCAAATGTCCAAATGATTTGAACTGATTTTTGTTCTTTGCAATACGTCAGTGAAAAGAATGAAAGTAAGGCTTTATATGGCACAAGAGCCAAGTCTGATTATGCTGTCCCAAATTATGTGTGACTGATCTAGAAGCAAGGAAATCGGTGGTTAAAAAGAGAAAAAAAAAATATCAAGGAGAGTTGAAACTAGAGAAGGATCGTATACCGGGGGGTGCATCTTTCCGTTTTTATTAAAATGCCCTCATGGGAAAGAAAAAGGGCGCCTTGGGGTCATGAGAGCCATGCGGTTTGAATACTTCAAAATCCTCCTCAATCAAGACTAATCGACTCGACTAATGAGGACTGAAACTGATGGACATGCGAGCTGTAAGCGGTTTCTTGTTTTGGTTTCGCAATTTCAATTTTCAAGGAAAAACAATGGATAATATTTTTTAAAGATACATAAATATTTTTCAATAAACTGTTTCCGAGACATTTTTATGAATACATGCGAACATGAGAGCTTTCGGGATTGTATTAAATAAAGCTTATGTTCAGAGATTTTATCAAAAGACTAGGATAGTCTTAAAATATCATTGGAGCTTTTTTAAAATTATGTGAACTATATGATTTTAAATATTATTATAGAAGAAATAATTTTAGTATCCCTTCTATTTTTACTCGTAGATTGTTTGAACTATATAAAAGTCTTTAAAGGGGATTGCTTTGAAATGTTGAGCACATAATCATATCACTTTGTTATTGATTTTCTTCTCTGTTTTATAATTCATGATATTTTATTGATACATTTCAATAGAAATTAGTTTTCATGTTTATTAATTTTCTCTATGCGTGGTTCAATTAGATTAGAAACTGTGTTTTAATTAGTTCTAGAATTGCAGTGTGTGTAGAAAGCACGAAGGCTATTAGAGACGGACCTCGTAATTTCGAAACTCGGTCAAGTGACGAGGACGACACCTGAGCTGGCACTCCCTCGCCTAACTTCCACACCACGCCAACGGGAGGACTTTGATCTCCGATAGATTTAACGTGCATCAACACCGGATACATTTTTTAGCTGCCAAGGATCGAACCCGCGACTGAATGAAAACCGCCGGCCACGAATCTGAAACCATGACCACTAGGCTACCGCGGCCCCAATCTATAAAGGAGCCCTGCTGTCAAATACACAGTTAAAGAAATCTTTAGGTATATATAATAGAACACAATTGACTATTTCCATCTAAAATTTGCACGAAATATGACATAAAAGTATAAAATTTGTAAAACGTAAATAATGCAAAATCTTGTGGTGTGGAAAGTATTCGTACATTGCACGTAATTTCAAATATGCTTATAAACTAGCATCTCACAATTAATACTTGCTAGATATTCTTTAACTCAAATAATTACCCCGAAGCTTCCTTGCATCGATTCAACCAAATTTCATATCACTAGATAAGAAATGTAGTTAACGAGATTTAACGTGCATCAGCCCCACTACAAGGCAGGACGGCATCGAACTCGATGGAACGAATGCCGGCCGCGAGAAAATAGAAATAGTAATGGTTCGAATCAAGCATTTCTCTTATTTGTTCAATGGGATTGATTCTGGTGACTGAAGAAGAGCGTTCATAAATGTAGGGCAAAATCCATAGCCATGTATTTAAGACGTGTTAAAATTGTGTCTCAAAACGAAGTCACCGTGCAGATTCATTTTTGTCATATTAGACCATAAATTATTTTTCAAAATGTCTATGTATTTCGCGATTCTATTAATTGATACTAAATTGGCGACCCTCGGGGCCCTCAAACAGCCCAAAACAATCACGCTCCTACCATGTTTCATTATTGGAAGTAAATTCTTTAGATTCATTTTTGTATTACGTTTTCCCTCGTCCCGATCCCAAAACGTTAAACTGACTTTCAGTAGAAAATAGAACTCGTTCAGACCTCTGGGCCTTTTATTTACATAGTTTCTAGTGAAGGATAATCGTAGCTTTAGATTCTTTTTCATTCGCAGAGTTCGTTTCGTGCTGTGAGTGATGGCGGAGTTTAATGGTGTAAAATCCAGATATGGCCAATAAACAAAGTATAACTGTAATCTAGATATTTGAAACAAAAAGAGGAAAGAAAGTTAAATTGGTTGACAAAGAGGGAGGTCAAAAATAGAAAAGGATCGTTAGGGAATCCCGGGGGCGAGTCACCCATGTCTACCAAAATAATAAATCTCACATGGAAGGAAAATATCACTAGAGTGCCTCGGGGCCATGATGAACGCACCTATCAGAAGAAGCTAAGCTCCTTAGAGTTTGTTTCATGCAATACGGCTGTGGAAATCTTGTTGCCTAAGTGCATTTCGAATTGTACTTAAAGATACGATTCATCCTGTTTTTTTTTTTTTTTTTTTTTTTTTTTTTTTTTTGGGGGGGGGGGGGGGATTTCGTATTTTCCTTCAGATTATGGGCGAGAATATCTTGGTTGACAGAGGTAAGTAAAGATGGTGGTTTCGGGTGAAGAACATTATGTAATATTTTAGAAGCCGTAAACTTCTGAATAATGGACTGTATTAAAAAACGTGGTCTACCCACTAATAGTGAAATTTCAGTAAGCGATTTATTTTTCTTGTGTTTACCATCTCTGCGAAGCTATATAATCAATTTTCTGTCAGAATAACAGATTCATTAGACTTAGGACCCGTTTCGAAAATCGTGTGTGGCTGACATAAATTGCATCTATCAGACATAAATTGCATTATATTATCGTATATATGCCTTAAGTTGAGAGAGTGATGTCACTTATCAATACAGAACCAAAATGAGTGACGTTCACTTATCGATAAAGAACTAACTGATCCAATAACAAAACACATATAAAAATTTACATTTGTTTCAGTGTACGAATCCTTTTTTTATACGCCTTAAGCACCTTTCTTTACTCAAAATCCCTAAGCTTTAGTTTTCTGTAATCTATACTTATATTCAATTTTTTTTATTTGACATTAATATTTATAAAACCGTGTTTTATTGCATGATACCTTTTGAATTAATTTTAGTCTAATCATCAGTCTAAAACCATAATTACTTTTGCAAAAACGCTCCGGTACGACACTTACTCTACGTATCACTGAAATGAAACCCTTCGTATCACTTTGAGGTTTTTATGAAATAAGGATTCCAAATTCTTTAAATATTTATTGGAATGGAATCTTTCAAATGGTATAAAATGTGTTGTACCTAGAAAGTTAGTTTATTTTGTGCTGCTACCAGATTGAGTTATTGGCTTTCACCTCATAATTTCGATCCACGGTGTTGAGGATATCTACCTGAGTTGGTATATTTCTCGTCGAACTTCCCATTCGGTCTTTGAGAGAAATTTCGTCTCTCTGGTGGCACCAGGATGACACCGGCCGCTCAACTGGAATCAAAGCAAATAGCAGTCCAATGAAACCGACTGTTGAAAAAAAAATTGATTTTCTGACTTTCTCTCTTTAAATGATGGAGTTTATCGATATATATCAATTTTACAAAGGTTAAGGTAAAATTGTTTTACGGACATGAGAAAAAGAATGGAATTGCTGTCATAATTCGAATATAATTCAAAATGGACTGAAAGGTTAGAATTAATTTCAGTGTAGACAGGAGTCAGATTTCGTTGATGCAAAATCTTTTACTAAATTCAATTCAAAACTATTGAATATGTTCCGTACGTATTTGAATGGAAGAGTCTATTGCAAATGTCAATTGCAAGAGTTTAATGTCAAATGCAAATGTCTATTGCAAGAGTCTATTGCAAATTAAGAGTCAAATGGTTCTGTCAATAGCACAGCAATGTCCGGATATACTGGAAAGATAACTAAACTGAATGTTTGACTGATTTATAATTTAAAGAGATTTTAGCAAGATGTATTTTATCTAATTATTACGCACAGTGAAGTATCTTGTGAGCAAAAGCTCGATTTTTATATGACTCGGTTCTATTTTATTTTTGGAATTCAATGATATTAGAATAAAGAAATTTCTACAGAGAGAGCAATAAAATAACCGGCAGATTCAACTTAGAATTCTCAAGCAAAATATATCTGACAATATTCCTAAATATACTACGGATACAACCTCTTTAAATATATTGAATCATGCTTAGGCAACGTTTTTGTGTTCTTTAGGGCTGTACAAAAATAAAGATGTAGTAAGATTCAATAAAGTTTAAATCGCCAGTATTATATTGCATTTTCATATTACTTAACATTCTTCAGATCAGTGAATTCGCTTTATTTGTGAGATGTCAGGCATTGTTATTATGTTATCTTTATACCAAGTAATACTGTGAAACATCTCATCCCAGCTACTAAAAGAGTTGTCTTTTCATAATATCCTTTTATCATCAAAAACGAACGAGGGAAAGCTTATGGCTTAAGAGCCCAATTTGGCTACGCTGCTGAAAGCAATGTGTATTTGTTTTTTGACGTTTGAGGAAAAGGAGGAGTTAAAATTGTGGTTGACAAGAAGGGTTGAAAATAGAGTATGATCAATAGCTATCCTGGGGGAGCGTCACCAGTGTTTACTAAAGACAGTGAATCCCAAGAAAAAGAAAATGATTACTAGGAGGTTTTTAGGGAGTGGGACTTTCCTCAAGAAGGTAAGCTTCTGAGTCGTTTCATCTAAAACAAGAGTAATATTGTTCAGAAGCTTTAAGTAATTCTCATCAATAGTGGAATGAAAAGATTCCTTCTGGTATAGAATATTTCCTGTATAAGGCCTATTGTAACTTTTTGTTTCAAAAATTTTCTATTCACCGTTAATTGGACCGGCAATTAAAGGAAGAAAACCGGGGTTTCGCCTTAAGTTTTCATTTCACCGTCGCAAGTTCATTCTCTAGTGGCCGAGCGGTTTTCGTTCAGTCGCAGGTTTGATGCTTGGCTTCCAAAGACCCGCCGTGTAGTCGGTGCTGATGCACGTTAAATCTTTTTTCAGTTTTTTCAAACGTCCGGATCAGAGCTTTACCTTGTTAGGCGCAGCATAAACACATCCGGCTCCTGCGCCATTAAAATACCCTGATTCACTCACTAATATTCAGAGATTGAACTAAAACCATTTTTTAATTTGGAATTACTGCAAGCGGGGATTGACTATTCCATTGCTAAAAACAAACACGGGGAAACTTTTAGGCTATTATAATTTGCATATAATTTTCAAATTTCCATTAGGAATACCATCTTTTTTTTATTTGGCCTTTTATTTAATTCCTAATCCAAGGGCAGGGCAAGTGTCTTACTATCCTTGTTAACGGTAAAAACAGAAATTGTCCGTACTTTGTCATTTGTACGTATGACTGGTGAATGGCGTTTTCGAGAAGAGCGTTTTTACAGTCCCTCCACACTTAAAATACTCGAGGGCTGAAAGTTTTATCACTTGCTGTTTTAGTGCTATGTGCTCCAGGACAAGTGTGTCATTCCTAAAGTTTGACAGGGGAAAGTATATGTGCTTGTTTTAAAAGTTATGAAAAGCGTGTTTCAAATTTCATTGGGCTTTGCGATAAGACTCAGTCTTGGCAGACAAGTTGTAATAGTCGCACGCTCGCGGCTGTTTCCGTTGAGTCATGGGCTCTAGTCTTGATGCCTGTAGTGGAGCTGATGTATGTTACACCTGTTGAGTTTCCAAGTTTACCCTTGGTGTGGTTTGGAGAGTAAATGCCAGCTCTGGTAGCGTCGCTTAACCGAGGTTCAAAGTTAGGAGATTCACCGCCAATAGCCTGAATTTTGGACGTTTATAAACAATCAATATATTGTAATAAGAGCAGTTTTTGAGTTCCCAAAACATTCATACTCAAGAGCTGTACTCATTGTTTGAGCCTCGGTCAAGATACCGATTTTTAGTCGTCTCTCGATAACGATGTAACTGTCTTGTTGGAATTTTGATTTGCGTGCGCAAAGAATACAATTGGAAAATATCTCTTTGTCTGAGAATTTTTATGTGTGCTTACCTATATAGTATACAAAAAATAATATTTCTATACCTAAACTAATTAAACTCCCAATTCTCTTCCTCCCCCCTTCTTCAGCTGAGGGTCTAAAGACTTCAGGATAGAGATCTCTTGACGTAATCAGTCCCAGAGAAGTCGTTTGTCCATAAATCTTAGAATACTTATAGGTAGAATGCGATTTCCTAATGAAAATTTGACTTTTCTGCAAAACTTCATAATGAGCTTTCAAATACTCTTGAGCTTGGCGATTCTTTACGTGCAATGATTTTCCTATGAGAAATAAGATTGCATTATGAGTCTATCAAATAAGTAATTGGTGTCTTTAGATTTCTTATATTAATCAGAATTTCAAACTAAAATGTCAATCTAATATGTGGATTTTAGATAGGAAAAATTTACAACGATAATTGCGTCACATTTTTATTTTGTCAACTATGTAGAATCTGGACTCAACAAGTAGCCGGAGAGCAAATATTTAATTTATATTATATTAGCGGACCAATTCAGAGTACGAATGTATGATACTTTTTAGATAACAAAATCACAATTTTCATTTTTACAGGAGACTGAAAAGTTGGCAGTCGTTTTTAAGAGCAGAATTTCAAAAGAAAAGTATCTGAAATGCCTCAATTTGAAGATGTTAAGAAAGCATTTAATATAGAGTATGTTAACAGAAAAATTAAATCAAAATATCCCATTCAGTTCAGAGGAAATCTTTCGAATATATTTCAATTGCGAGGTCACATTTCCCTTTGCATGATGTGAGGGGTTGTGTGGATAATTAACTTCGCACTGAGAAGTCACACGAGGGCTATTGGCAAAAGGCCTCGTAATTTGGACTCTCGGTGTCGTGACGAGAATGACACCTGAGATAGCTCCTCCTCTTACAAACTTCCACGGTACGCGAATGGGATGATTTGGGACCTCGACTAGATTGAATATGCTTAAGCCCCGTTATACGACTGTACTTTAGTAACATCAGGATTCAAACCCACGACTCGACAAATACAATGGCAGCCGCGAGTCCACGATCATGATCACAAGGCTGCCGCGGCCACATTTCTCCTCGCAATTACATCTAATGAATAATTACGTTAGAATATATCATTTAAGCACAAACGAAAAATAAATAGGTTACCAAAAATTACTATCTTTTAATTGAAATGACAAAAATATTTTTAGGGAGCAAAAAGAAACAGAAGTATATTAATTGTATTAATCAAGAAATATAGTTCACCCTTTACAAATTATAAAGTTTTTATACCATCAGAATGCATCTGTTATTTGTATTTGTATTTAAATGTCATTAACGATACACCAGAGCTATATAAATGGCTATTAGTGAATGAATTCTAAAAACTCTCTAAAATCGTACCTATAAAAGCAACTGATTAAGAATACCAGAGAAAAAAAAAGGTGCATGTTTTTTCTGATAAAATTTGAAATAATTATAAATATTGTGCAACCAGATGGCTATTGATACTCGCATTTGAAATAAAATGCTTGAAGTATGAAGATATCTTGTATCTTTAAAGTTTTTCAGGTCTTGAGTCCTTCGAGTACCTGATAAACTTATGACTTTTAAAGCAGAAAGTGAGCGTTTTCGTGTTCCGAAAGTTTGAAATGTAAACATACAGAAAGCCTGTATCATGGTACAAATTTCTGAAGATTTATTTGGATTTTTTGATTAGTGGTTAATTTGTGAAATGGAATTTCCATATATTGAAATTGGTTTATTTTGGACTTTTTTAAAACTCTATTATTTTTGTTTCTTAACGGGCTTTTTACGAATTCTTATTGTGGGCTTGAATTCTGTTGTTGAAACAAACTTTCCCCCCACAATTAATAGAGGAAATTTGAGTCTGAAGACTTTTTATTAAAAACATGAAATAATTTTTCTTACTTTTGAAATTCTGAGCTTCAACATTTTCTTATCTGTTTATATGTTACCTGGAAGCAGTTCTTAAATCTGCAGCGACTTCATAACCATTACTGAGAGAAACTTAGTTCGATTAGTATATATATATATATTCGTACAACTAAGGAAATCACTCATTGCGAAAATGTGGAAGGATTCATTGGTGGTAATTTGAAACTAGAATAGGTTTTTTATGTATATTGATTTTGTGTTTTGAAAAGTTTCTATCACTAGATTTAAGCAATACTTCCTGTTGATATAAGTTCAACTCATTCCATCCTTTATGTCATTTTAATCTGTTCATAGAGCCTCCATCTACACTTATTATCTTCAACTACAATATTCTAATGTGTTGTTTTTCATACGGCATCCGTGGAACCAAAGCTTTGAATTAATATAACATCGAGATTTAAGGTATTATTTGATGAAGATTTGAGTTTTTTTTTATGAGGAATTTTTAAATGAAAATCTCTCTCAGACTGGAGTTTCGTTACACTTGGAGAGAAACTTTCCTTCGAACAATATTTTTGCAGGATAATTTCGGTTCCCTCTGACAAAATACACATGACACTTTTCAAAGCACAACTTGTTTAATTAAATGTTTTATTTGCAAAATTTTTTCCTTTTTAAAAAAATTTTAAATTTTAAAAAAAAAAAAAAAAAAAAAAAAAGAAGGATTTAAAAACTTCGAAGTGATTGTGTAGTTAATTACAAAAATGAAATTTTTTTTCTATTAGTAATATTGTTCTCTCTCTCTTACCAGGAGTGATTTAATTGAGATCTTCTCACTTCCATCATCCTAATTTTTGTTCCTTTTTTTATTTAAAACACACACACACAAGCTGCCATTCCAACCACTTCTCTTCTCTTCTTTTAAGAGACAGTTCGAATGTGATTGGAGCTTACACGAACTTTATCGAGCAGAATGGTATCCCTAAGACTCCGTCGTGTAGTGTGTCTTGTTAAATCTATCGAGACTCCAAAGCCTTCCTAATGACAAGTGTGAAAGTTTGAATAAGGGATGTCGTCACTTGACTGAGGATCAAAATTACATCATATTTCTTCCGACGCACAATCAATCGAGCAGAATGGAAACATTTTGAGATAAGCATACTAGTAGCAGCATATAAAAATATTTTGAAGAAGGACTGCTAGAATTTGTCTCAACTTCCAAGGAAACAAAGCATGTTCCTTTTGTTAATTTCGGTGACTGTGATCAAATTTTCTCTTCATGACTTGCAAAATAAACCTTTTTTAATGCCTGAAATCGATTCATCTCCGACATTTCCTCACAAATACAAAAGCTTTAAAAATCAGTTTGATAATTGTAACGAGACTTCTATTAAGAACAGTCGAATTTGTTGCTGTTTTTTAAAAAACTGTGCATAATTAGTTTCTTAAATTCAGTACTTGGTGAAACTTTCATGCTTTATCTTTGGGAAGGAACTGTAACAGTAAAATGAATTGTTAGTCTAAATGAAAACTTGTCAGTCATTTTATTTTTGACCCAAATAATCTATCCAAGAAGACTGTCTAAGATTGAAAGAAGTACAGATGAAGGTCGTTCAAAAATCCCCTCTTTGTCATTTGATTTGCACTTGATGTGACCAGGAAACTTGTTTATGAGGAAGCGGGAACCTTTCTCTTCGCAATATTTCCTTGCCTTTCTCTTCTCATTTATATCTGGGTTAAGGGGGAAAGAAGACTCATCAAGCCTTAGCTTAATTGAGGAAAGATGCCAAGGAAGCTTATGAGTGTTGGTGTAAATATAATGGAACAATGTGTTAGAAATTTTGTTTCAGTAGTTATCGGTGAGTCAATTTTAGTTCCGGAACATTATTTTAATTGATATAGAATTCTAAATAATTTGAGAGAAATATAAGATATACATTGTTTCGGACGGCTGATAGAAAAATAAAAATACAAATGAGTAGGTGGAAGTAGATGTTTATGGCACAAGAGTCAAATCTGGCTATGCTGTGCCAAACACCGTATATCTGTGATCTAGACATTAGGAAAAGGGAGGGGGAGATAAAAAAAAAATTGGTCGACAAGAAAAAGGGGCGGAAAATAAGGAAGGGTCACTTAAGTATCCCGGGGGTGCGTCACCCGTGTTTACCAAAGACAGTAAAACTCATGGGAAAGAAAAGATCATTAGGATTCCTCGGGGTCATGAAAAACTTCAGAAAGTAAGCATCTGAGGGGGAATAAAAACAAAAGTTTCAGAAATGGTTGTTTATCTAACATAAAAAAAAAATTGTGTTAAATGTGCACTTTATTAAAACCGTGTGTGAAATGAGTTTTAAAACTTAGTTTAATCTTTATATTTTACTTTATCGCTTAAAGATTCTAAAAGGTCCGATAATCGGGAAGAAACCTGATTGGAAAGATAAATAGGGGGATTTTTTAAATCTTTGCAAACGAAAAAAATTACACATTTTGTAAAACAAGGAAGCATATAGCCCGGATGTCTCTAAATTTTAGTGGCCACGGTAGCCTAGTGGTCAAGGTCGTGAACCCGCGGCCGGCATTGTTTCCATTGAGTCGTGACTTCGTTACCACTAAAGATCCGTCGTGTAGCAGGGCTGATGCATGTTAAATTTGTTTAGGCTCCAAGTCCTCCCGTTGGAAGAATGTATGTCTATAACCATTATTACTCTAGGGTTGTAATAGACAGCCAAAAAGTGTGCTAAATAAATGAAAAGGCAAATGGTAAAAATCGCTTATGCTATACGTTATCCCAATTTCTAATTCGATAACTCATTGCATTTTGAGTTGTCCAGGAAACTGAGAGCTTATCGTGACGAAGTGAGCATCCACCCCCGATTCGGATGAATCCCCCATCAAAAGTTGTTTTCTAAACACTTTTTCGAAATTCTAACTGTTTATCAGGTATTCTTTTGGTTACTTTGTGGAAGCACCATTAATAAATTAAATGAAATACAAGTTTCTTTCAATTTTTTTTCTGTGCTAATTTTATATCATCTATCGCTCCAATCCCATTTAATTTTAGAATAAATTAAATGAAGCCAGTGTACTCTATCACACTTTTCTATAATTATTTTTTAAATCAGGAGTGAGATTATTTGTTGAGATTTTCAAGACAAATTAATGTCTGTCAAAGAGCATCTGTATTTACTCTGGTTCAACCAAGAAAACTTTTCATCTCAAATATACCCAAATACTAGTAGAAAGATCCAGCTTTATACATAGAAATTTTCAACAAACCAAAATTTGTAACTAATATCACATCATTAAACGTTTCTTTCATAGTAGGATCATGTTTAAGTTGCAGCTTTTCAGGTACTGTACAGCAGTAAAGGAATTCGAAAGCGAATTGAATTTAGGCTCAATTTTCGAAAAGTCCTTGGGAACGCGTCCTCCAAACTCTATATGTAATCCCTACTCTTAGTAGAAACCCTTTCAGACGCTTTCCTAATAAAGGGAAACGATAAAAATGGTAGCTCCTGCAAATAGACCTAATGGATTGGAATGTTTTTGCGCACGGTAAGGAAATCTCAGTTCAAGTCAGATTTTTCTGACGGCGGGCCACAAAAAAACTCTTAGCGGCCCGTTATTTGCCCCCCCCTGCTGGAAAAATCGTTACTAATTGACCTCGCATATTTTTTTGAATTATAGGTATATCGGTAAGTATTTGCTGTGACAGTATTAGTATTGAGTGATTATTAACGTCGAAGAAATACTATTTGCAACGAACCTGTCATTTTGAACTTCGGTCAAGTGACGAGGACGACACCTGAGCTGCCCCCTCTCTAAGCTGTCCCTCCACGCCAACGAAAGGACTTGGAATCTCGAGAAATTTAAAGTGTATCACCTCCCCTACATGGTGGGTCTTTAGAGGAATCAGGACTTGAACCCACGACACGATGGAAATAGTTCCTTCTGTGAGTTCGCGACCAGGACCGCAGGCTACAGCGGCCGCTACATTATTAGTATTTACCTGTCTTCATCTACTTCTAGACTCCAATTTCAATGCAATAATTACGTCAATGACCCCTTTTTAAAAATTATTCAAAAGGTTTGGGAATATTTTTATAAAAATTCTTTGCAGTGAAATATTTTTGATAAATTGTGAATATTGCTTTATTTCCTAAAGTTGTCTTTTAAGCGAAAGAAGCTGATTCTCAGAGAAACGTGTTAAGAAAATTTTATTCAAGCTAATTTAAAATAAATTATACAGGGTGTTTCGAAACTCATCTGCAAAAATTTAAGATGTGACAGAAGGCAAGCCATTTTCTCCTTACAATGCGTAGCGGACAACAAGGCCATGTCTCCCGAGACCTACTGTAGAAATGACAATATGTGTCATCGGACTATTCATTCATCGGACACAAAATTTTAATAATTTGCGTGTTCAGTCCAAATGTCTTTGCATACGAAATTTCATTACAATCGAGCCACTCTTTCTTGTTGCGCCGTTTTTTTTTATACAGAGTAAAAAAAAAAAATGTGGAGCTTACATTTGAGAGCATTCAAAGGAACCCTGTGCTCATTTATTTAAAAATTAGGGAATTTATAAGGAAAAGCTTCTATTGATCATGTGTGAGCACACAAAAAACATGCATCTCAGGAAAATTTTGAAGCAAATAAAATTTTAGATAATTTTTTTTTTCAAAATATTTAAATTTTCTTAAAAATTCTTACTATATCTACAAATGATAAAATTTTTAAGCATTTTTTCATCGATATCTTGGAAGTGTTTCTCATAATTTGTGCTTGGGCTTAGAGGTACTAGTGTTATTTATATTTTTGCAAATTTCTCTATCAGACGCTACGAAAAACATTAAAAAAATAGTTATATGTAATTTTGTGCATATTTTTTAAGAAAAAGAACTATTTACATAAATCTCTCCAGTCTTTGCTCAAAATTGTCAATCATATACAAAACAACAGGAAAACATTACAGAATTTTATATAGGCTTCAAAAAAGGGCCTTTTAATACACGAGTCATGAAAAATAAGAAGCTAAGTAAAGGCAGTTTAATGTTTTGAACAACAATCAAATACTTAAAGAGTACCAGTCCTGTGGACTCTTTACTCCGTGTGAATTATGCCATGAAATTTTTTTAGAGGTAAAACTAGCATTTTACTTATGTGCATTAATACATTTCATTTTACCTAAGTGAATGAAAAAGAGAGATGAAAGAACGAATAGGAAAGATCAGGTAGTAAAAAGGTAGAAATAATTTTTTTTTATTAATTTTAATTAACATATTATATCTGTGAAACTGATAAATATAGGTTTTTTTTTATTTACCTTATTATTATTATTATTTTACCTCTTCATTCCAGCTAAAGATCGGAATCGATAGGAGAGTATTGTTTTTAAGATTATATAATCTTATTTTTTTTATGAGGAAGTGATAGGACAGGTAGTTTATATTTCTAATCTGGAAGAATCAAAATATACAGAGACTTGAGAGAGGAGGATAAAAGAGGTGGTGATAATGGACCTCGCATTGGTTGTCAAATGAGTTTTCATTATTGGTTTGAGCTGCGGTAAAGGGGGATCGGGGTAAACTACAGTTGTGGAGTCGTGTGTTGAAAATATCTGTTTGTCATCTGTTTATGCGTCAGTAAGGCTTTGAAGGTCATTAAAATGATTTGGTACAAAATTTAAATAACTCTCTAAACAGTGTAGCTAGAGCTATGAAATGTTGTACTTATATTTAAAATAAAGTAATAAAAATTGTTTTTTTTTTTACATTTTGGTCAATTTTAGAATGTCCCCTTGCGTTCGATTGTGATTGCTTATTGACATTGCACTGAGTAGCAACCCAAGGGCTGTTGGCGATGGTCTTTGTCACATTGGTCAAGTGACGAGGGCGACTCTTGAGCTTGCACCTCCATCTCCAAACTTCCATCAGCCAGATTTAACATGAATCAACACCGGTATATGCAAGTCTATAGTGACATAGGGCCCACGACAGACGAAAACAACACCGGCTGCGCGACTGTGATTAGACTACCGCAGCCGCCTCCTTAAGTTATAATATCTAAGAATAATTTAGAACCAAATGTTCTTATTTTGCATTTATAAGATTTCCTGCCCTCTATGGGGAAAACTTACCATTCTATGATGACTCGTAAGGATTACGGAGATGAATTGTATAAACATTCATCCTTAATTTTTTTTATTGAAAATTCACCTAGTTATTTTTAAAATCACAGAAAAATAACGAATAATTTTTAAGTCATTTTTCATTTGCACGCACGTAGAAAACTGCGTTTCTTGTGTAAAAGAAACTCCTTTCTGTAGCAACTTGCTCTGTTTTGAATTTAAAATAATGTGCTTTTTGATCAACAATAACGACAAGAATTCCTCTGTTGTTTTTCAGATCTACAGACCCCGGTGTTGAATGGGGAAATTTCCAAAACGAAAGTAGAAGAATACAATATTAATATGGACTCTCAACAAAATGGCATTGTTGTGACGGCACCCAATTCATCGCCAGACGTCCCAACTAGGTAAAAACAGTTTTCTTTCCATCGGACTGCACCGCCTGTTGAGATTATTTATTTTGAAATTATTTTTCATTCAAATTGTAAGAAAGAAGTAAAACAGCATTGCTTAAAAAAAATCTCTTCTATATAATTATTTTTTCCGACTTCCTTTTCAAAATTTTTTCTATTTTTTCTTCTTTTGTAATATGAGTTTAAAAAGATGAAGTATTTTTTTCTATTAATATAATAATTTTTTTAAAATTTTTTTATGAAATAAGATTTTAGTTTTACTACTTGCGGTAATAGGTTTAAATTTAGAATTTCAATCTCTTTATGATAAAAATTAAAATTCCGTCTGGAAATTGAAAAATGATATATTGCTAAGTTCATAATTAAAGGTATAATTTGCTTTTGCTTATCTTATTTGATATGGAATGTTTTTTCACATCATGGAAACTAACGGTAAAAGGAAAGTGAAAAAGGGAATTGAATAGCTGGTTTTTCTGAAAAATGCGTCATTTCAAACTTTTTTCAGTGAAAAAAGAATCAGTGGCATGGGGTAAAGGATGACCAAAAATTTTTAATGAACTTTGAAGTTTTAAAATTAGCGATATTCATTAATTTTTAGTAGAGTTTTTCTTATTAATGTCGCATTCGAAGCAACACGAGGGCTATTGGTGATGGACCTCGTAATTTTAAACCTTGGTCAAGCGACGAGGACGACACATGAGCCGACATCCTCCTCTCCTAACTTTCCCACCACGCGAATGGGAGGACTTTGGGCCCCGACAGATTTAACGTGTATCAGCCCTGGCCACACAGTGGGTCTTTAGTGGCCAAGACTCGAGCCCGCGACTCAACGAAAACCGCCATCCATGAGTCCGAAACCATGACCACTAGGCTATCTCAGCCACGCGATATTCATTAGAGTTACTATTGAGAAATGTCATGAAAGAGAGATTTTATACGAGGTTCAATCCTGAAATCTTATCAAATAACTTTAATAAGCATGGATTCGAAACACCTCTTTAGGGTCTAATTTCAGTGTGGTACTTATAAAACACTAAATATTTTGTCGAGTAGTTTGCGCAGTAGCGTTCTAATTGAATTCGAAGAGTGATGAGATTTTTCATAGTCCATATCTTGACTTTCTATTCAAATGATATGACTCCTTATTGATTTCAATAGAGTAAATCAGTTGCTGAAGCCCATGATTATTCTGTAACTATTTTGTTGATTCTCTCACTTCTTTCGCATATTCCAAAAAACGTTCTTAAAATTACACTAATGTCCAAAATTATCTTTACACGCATAAATTCATGGATTTCTCAGAAACTGGGAACTATGATTTTATGAATTTATGTGGAATGATATGATATTATATATCACATAAATACAAAAATTAAAAAAAAAACATTGCATATATGATATTAAACTATAGCATAAAACAACAAGAAAGGCTGTAATATGTGACAAGGAGAGTAAAGAAAAAAATTAAGGCCTGTGAATTTAATTCGGAATGGGATCTCCATTCACTTGTATACCCATATCACAGCATGATTTAAGGCTGGCAACATTGTTGTTAATCCCAGTTTGGGAAATTAAGCTCCACTACTTAAGAAATGCAGTTTTCAAGAGCATTTATATCTCCTGGAGGAATATATCTCTGTGCTATAAGTTCTGTATCTGGTGAATTTGCTATCCACGGTATTCACTCAAAGACATCACTTTTAAGGAACTAGTCAAACAGGTTTGCTCTATGAGCATTATCGTCCATATAAATAAAAATTTAGATCCATATGCACTCATGATATCTCTGACCTACCGCTGTACTTCTGTTGAAAATGTGTAGGAGCTTACATCCATCAGTCATTATTCCTACCTATACCATCATACCTCCTCCGGTGGTCACACTTCATAATATTCAAGCGAAGATTTCGTGCTTCTTTGAAGAAGTAAAATCCTTTAGAATCGGATGTTAAGCTAAGCCTCGTCTCATTAGTCAAAAGAGCATATGTCCATTAAAGCGATCCCTGTTGTATTGTGAAGACAGTGAAATACATACTCTTGCAGAAAGATCTTTTCCATCAATCTTTCTATATACAACTTGCCGTGATACAACTGATCCAGTAGCAGCTACAGTCTCTGAACTAAGTGGCGAGTAGAAGACCTCGTGTTTCGATGGGCAGTTATGGCCATATATCTATCTTAAAAAGCAGTTATACGTTTGCGGAGCAAGGTGCAAGTCTTTTTAAAAATGTTCAAGGGTTGTGAAATCGTTATCATAACATAGAGACTGTGTCTTGTAAAGCGCTTGATTCACTGACGGATAACATAACGCTTTGATTTGGATATCTATGACCGTTTGAACACTTTGGATTGGATAAGGCTTATTAGGTTTGTCCTTAAGACATTCCCGTTTGAGTATTTCATGGAATATGATTACTTTTGGATATGTAAAGATAATTTTAGACATGAGTGTATTTCAAAAAAGTAAATCCTATTTTATTATCGCAATCTCATATTTTCTACAAACCATTTCCTTTTATTTAAATGCTATTAAATTACAAGTGTCAACCGTTTCTTCGACTGACTTCTGTACTGTGATCCAGTGTAGTACACAGGTGTCCAAAAGTTATTTATAATTCGTAAAAGGGCGAAAAAATGGGAGTAAGTATTAGTGAATTTGTTCGAAATAACTTATGGAGAATCATTCATTAAAGGTGAAACGTTTTCTTGCAAAACATTTTTGTTGACGTCTTCATGCACAAAACATCTGCACACATCGGAACGTAGATAAACCAGCTTAATCAGCATAAACAGAACACTATTGTTTCGAGCAATTCATGTGAGAAGGAACTTTGTTAAAGATTAAACAGAACCAATGATGATACAAAGACAGTAACTGGAAATGTTTGCGAAAGGAAGAATAGGTAAGATGCTCGAATCTGGACGATCACATAACGAAGTGATTCGAATTATGAACATGCCTCAGTGTGTGATCTCAAGACAGTGACAGAAGTTTCAAAGTGCGGGAAATCTTAACTGACGATTAGTACCAGATCAGTCAAGAGTCACAACCATTCGCCAAGACATATATCTGATAATAATCGCTCAACATCAGAGGAACAGTTGTGTAGGAAAACTTTTTTCAGCTCTCACGCCCTCCACAGGAGAGCATGATTCCACACAAATTGTTTACAGGATATTCAATCATGTTTGGACTCTATGCAGACGACGAGCAATTTGCATTCCCCTTACATTTACTCGTAAAAGTGTTGGTTTAAACTGAAGTTTGGGACAGTGGGCCTATGTGATGTCCGTAGGCAATTCTCGATTCGGTCTGCACATTTAATCTTATTGACTAACGTTATGGCCAGACCGGAGAACCATTTTCAGCCGAGATACAGCTAAGATATGCATCGTTTTTTGTCAAGGAGAGTCATGGTGAATTCAGGCATTATGCTGGACAGCGGAACAGATATTTGAGATGGGGTCTGTATCAGCTAAAAGATACAGAACGGAAGTTCTTGAGCTTTATGTTCGTCTGTTTCAAGATGCAGTCGGTCCTGACATCATATTTATAAATGAAAACGTGCCTTATCAACGACTGAGCCTGATTGACTACTTCCTCGAAAAGGAAAATATAAAATGCATGAAGTGGCCTGCTCACTCAGTAGTCTGAATCCTATCGAGTATGGGTGGCAAATGCTCCGGAGATAACTTGCAACCTTTCTTCACTCACCAAGCCCCGTTTCAGAATTGA
The DNA here is from genome assembly GCA_019974015.1 of Nephila pilipes. Taxonomy (NCBI): domain Eukaryota; kingdom Metazoa; phylum Arthropoda; class Arachnida; order Araneae; family Nephilidae; genus Nephila; species Nephila pilipes. Next base: position 113,772 of record BMAW01127309.1, on the reverse strand, counting down.
AAAGAAATTGTCGTGACATTTGGAACACTTTGAGCCCGCCCACAATATCATTGCAAGTGTGGGAATTGTTATGCAGTGTGTGTGCTTGGCCTTAATAAGTGATCCCTTACCTTATTAAACTGCAGGATCATTTTTTATTTCATTTGTTTTTCATTGAAGTGTCAGCTTATGTACAGTTTCTTTCACCCTATTTCTTTGGTTAATAAAAGTAATTATCTTCCTTTCACATTGTTTTCTTAATTTATAATCCTTTTACACTCGCATGTCTCGTTTCCTGCTGTTCATACTTAGATTTCTTCATTTTTCACATAATTACCAATTCTGCCTAGCATTTGGACACCAATATATATATATATATATATATATATATATATATATATATATATATATATATATATATATATATAACACATGGATCAATAACTCCCGAGACTAACCCAGAGATGGCGCTCGTAGTAAACCAGTAACCAGGTCTTTCTAGAGTACGAACCTTTGCTTGAAACGTGTCAAAATTTTAAGTCGATCGGACCAGAAACAGCTGAGTTATCGAGGTTGGAGTAAAGTCGTTTTGTAGTTTGTTTAAAAAATGGAAAAAACCGAGTTTCGTGTTCTGATAAAACATTGTTTTTTAATGGGTAAAAACACCGTGTAAGCGAAACAATGGATTGAAAAATGTTACCCGGACTCTTGTCCATCAAAAACAACGATTTGTCGGTGGTTTGCCGAGTTTAAGCGTGGTCGTACCGACACAAATGACGCGGAACGCTCGGGTAGACCTGTGGAAGCCGTTACACCGGAAAATGTGAGTGAAGTGACAAAAATTATAATGAAAGATCGTAAAGTGAAGCTCCGTGAGATTGCTGAGATGACACAGATATCATATGGAAGTGTATTTACTATCCTTCATGAAAAATTGAGCATGAAAAAGGTTTTTTCCAAGTGGGTGCCGCGATTGCTTTCGATGGAACAAAAACAGCAACGAGTCGATGATTCAGAAAGCTGTTTATCGCTATTTACTCGCCACAAAAAAGATTTCTTGCGTCGTTACGTGACCATGGACGAAACATGGATACATCACTACACTCCAGAGTCGAAGCGGCAGTCATCTGAGTGGCGCACAGCTGGCGAAAGCCGTCCGAAAACGCAGCAGTCAGCTGGCAAAGTCATGGCGTCAGTTTTTTGGGATACGCATGGCGTGATTTTCATTGACTACCTCGAAAAAGGTAAATCGATCAACAGTGATTATTATATTGACTTGCTGGTGCGTTTGAAGGAGGAAATCGCAAAAAAACGACCGCACAGTCTCGGGACTTATTGATCCATGTTATATATATATATATATATATATATATATATATAGAGAGAGAGAGAGAGAGAGAGAGAGAAAAAAAAAGAGAGAGAGCGAGAAATAATTTTCCAGCTAATTATCAAAGAATTAATTTTATTTTAACTGTAAAACCAATTCCTCAGTTACTCGATAGATGGCACCACGAATCAGCGTCATGTGATAGCTCATGCAGCGCCACCTATTCCTGAACAAAACTGAGCGACATTTCGTTCTCACTCTCTTTCCTCCTTACTCCACTGCTCTTCTCCTCCGCATCACCCTCGTTGAAGGTGAACTCCGAACGCTACAGCGCGTCCTAATGCCCTTCGCCGATACGGGGTAAAATTAATTATGCCGCCATCTACCTGTCTCAGAACTGTTTACTCCTAATAGAGATAACCTGGATATAGATTAATAAGTATATATTTTCCCTTCATCTCTCCCTTCATCTTCGTTCGTTCCTCCTCATATTGCAGACAGTCTGATTTCCTCCAAGCAATCAACAAATCTTTAAAGTACGTTCCCGCGGCTCAACCAGCGAACATTATTATACATCAGTAAGCCATTATACACAGAGGTGACTTCATTTAACAAAGCATCGAACTTTCGCTTATTTAAAGCCTGCGACGAAATGAAAGATTGGCTATTTTTGTGACTACCGCCATTACATTATCCAGAGAAATTAAACTACTCTTAGCACACAAGGCTTGTTGGTGAATGATGCAGGGGTAATTCAAGTATCAAATGTCCTACGTCTGTTTGAAATAAACTTATGAAGTCATTTATTTTTTATCCACCATACTTGGAGCACCATCAGTTGTTGCTGAAGCAATTTTTTTCAAATCAATTTCATTCTCAGCAAGCGAATTTTTAACAGCCGTGCAAATATCTGTGCTCTTTGTAGTTGTTAGCAACGATATTATCGCAATTAATTCTTCCTTAATGACGTTTCCTACACAATATCGAGTAAAAACAGCTAAACGTGCAGATTTAGTGACGTCAGTGCTTTCGTCAAGACATAGCGATATAAAAGGAGCTGAGTTAATATCAATTTTTTGTTGATCTGCTACATTTCCGGCCAGTTTTTCTTTCTTTTATTGTGTTTCTAGATAGAGAAGTATCTTTGATGCGTTGAATTATCTTATCTTTATTATCGGAATCATCAAAAAGTGAGGGTGCGCATGCTAACCAGGATTCCTTCAAAAACTCTCCCTCTTGAAAAGGTTTGCTAAGCCAAGCAATGACATTTGCAGCCGAGTAACTTTCCGCGCTCGTATGACAATTTTTGCCAACATATTTAATTATAGACGTCGACTCTTTATTTCTGTCTTTCATTGCACTCGCAATTAATTCCTTTTGTTCTGGTTCGCTTTTTTTGACTAACGAGTTTATGATATGTTTCAAAATGTCGTTTTACAGACGATGTTCTACATATCAATGTTCCAGAACATAAAACACTACTCGCTTTGTCGCTTTTACTAATCATGCCATATTTCTCAGTCTACCAAGTTTGAAATTCTCTGATACACTTACTATCTTGCTTTTTTTGTTTTTTTTTACTGAACTAGCCATATTAAATAACAGTTAAAAATCGTAAATATAACACAAATAAACTTTCAAAAATAGTTGAGTCAACGAAATTGACTATTATGCTTTGCACAAACAAACTATGGGCCATTAGCAATTGTAGTCCACGATGTAACTACAAAAACAAACGAGCGTGCTTCCTGCCTGTCGCCCCGCGCCCGAACACTGCGTAGCGTAGGATCACTCGCGTTCGTTCGTAATATGTTTCATAGTGAACTTTGTGATCGGTGGCGTGCCCAAAATATTGTGTCGCGTGCCATTGGTTCGCCATCCCTGTCCTAAATGGATATTTTGATTTGGGGATGTAAATTCTAAACTCAATACTACAAATCGGAATAAATTATTGATGTATTGAACCATACTCTCTGCCAAATTGGCCACAGCATTGATGAGTATATATTTAATTATAACAATGAGGAACTTTTAATACTCATCAAGATACATAACAAATATACTACATCCTATACTACTTTAACTAACTCTTTCGATGTAGAGCTATTGGTTATAATAGCCATTGTAGAATTGAATTGTTTGTGTAGGAATATGTCATTATTTTTATAATTATTTAATACTTCGTCATTGGCTATTTTGATTTTTTCCCATTGCTTGTGTTACATAAAAGTAGGTATCTTTTCTTTTGAACATCTCCCAACATTAGTTTACATTTTTTCGGTTAGAACAGAATTTACTGTCGTAAATTCTAGTTTGGTAAGTACAGAATTATGGGATCTTTTCTGCCTCATGATGTTTGCAGTCTATGAAAAACACGGAGAGCTTCGGACCTCCTAGAGGTCTTTCCCTATTTCCGGCCATTTTCCTTGTTCATCAATACTAACCTCTTTCTCTTTCTTTTTTCTTATCACATTGTATCTTGATCTCAGATATAAAATGTTGCTTAAAAATAAGATAATTTTTACTTTTGGTTTATTGTCTACAGAAGTACTGAAAAGATTTAAATGAAAACTGTATAAGTAGATGGATGTTTATATATATATATATATATATATATATATATATAAACATATACAGCATTTATGATACATACGTACTATCGCGTATACGGCCCATCAGTGAAGGAGTGTCTGATCGAAAGGTTATTAGATGGAACAAAATATTTGATTACTATAGATCTCCTCTTACAGTTATACACCTTTAATTTGGATCCAGCTATGGTGATTTATCTACATCAATGATATGGTCTTACTACAGACCAGAGAGATTGGAAACATTTCTACAACATGAATTGATACTGGAAGTGTTTAGGTGTCCCTGTGGCAGACCGCATAACTCTATATTCAGGTTCTGTAAGACAAGTTGCAATTGTTCTTCCAGGAACAACCCTTGTAAATACTTTATAGGAATTTGGTGGGGCGATGTTTTGGAGAGGGAGGTGTAAGCTCAGGCATCATCCTCGTCATTTGACCGAAGTTCAGAATTACGAGGTCCGTCGCCAATAGCCTTCGTGTTGCGTCTAAGTGTGACTTTAATTTAAAAAAAAAAATCAATCAAGCCCAATGCAGTTGAGGCTTGGAAATCTGTACGAGCGTTGACATCCATGAAAATAAAATTAAGATCCCCTTGAAAGATTAACCTAGGGCTCCAAGAATTTATACCAATGCCTCACAGAGCCTTTGTCAAAGACATGGAGCGCCCTTTGTCAAAGACATGGAGCACCCGTCTCACTTCATGCCTTCATCAATCCATCGCTACCATATCTTTCTTTCTCGGATGTTGAAGGACTTGAAGGGGCTCTCTCCAGACAAAGGAATGTCAATAATCAGTGGTTAGGCTGAATCAGGACATATTAATGAATAGAACGGTCTCCCATTAATCCTAGCTGTGATGTTCTCTGCACTAAGCTAAACAGACTGTTTTGTGCACAGAAGTGAGTGTGGCTGGAACAGCTGACTTTCTTGCAAAATGACCTCTCTCATGTGGCCTTGTGGAAAAAGTAAACCCTGGAAACTTGGGTTTTGGGGTTTGCGTGTTCACGAGAATATGTTGCATTCCTGGTATGCTTTACTGTAATGGACAAATATCGATCTTCATTCTTCGTCGTGTTTCTGGACGACTTGCACCATTCTTGTGTCTTCGGATCCATCTCATTAAACTGTCAACTTAAGTTGCACATAACACTGGGCATTTCAATAAAGTTTCTAACTATCTGTTCTTGATGGGATTCTCCACCCTTCTCCGTCATCCAAACGTTGGCGGCGTTTGCTTTTGAATTTTACTAAATGTAGCAAAAAAAAAAAAAAAAAAAACACTGAAATGTGCAAACATGCGCTTACAGAACATTTACCTCTAAACCGACATTTCCCGTTTACCCTTCGTAATCTATATTAAAAATTTGCATCGTTATTTGGATGGTTTAGTTTTACCTTTCGCTCCATATTTTTTTAATGAATATGCAAATTTCCATCCTTTTCAACTCAGTATACATTTTTATTATAATTATTTCTACAATCCTTTTGGTTACTAGTATGAGTGTTTGGCACCAGTGGTGGTGATTGGAAATTAGAAGGGGGAGGGGCAAAAAAAAATATAAACAGCAAAGAATAACGGGGTTTGGGGCAATATAAGACACAAACACACAAAATTGTAAGTTTTTGACGCTTTTTGACTGAATTTGGACTGGAAAGCAAAAGCTGATAGTTTTTAAACCAACTTTTTTCTGGTTTAATTTTAATATTAGTGGATAATTTTATTTTTTGAAATTTTGAATACTTTATAACATAACTTCATCAAAGGAAAAATATTATACATGTATTATTATTATTAAACAGAAGTATTTCGGGAAACCAAAAAGGATTTTAGTGATTATTTCATTTAAAAATTGTTTCTCTCTCTCTTGTTTAAAATAAATATCAAAAAATGATAATTTATCCTATTTCAACCAGTGAGTTTACTCAAGGCCTTATTTTATTCCACATTACACTTCGAAATATGCGAGGAAAAACACTCAAGGAAAAAGCATTTAAAAAAACACTCTTAATTAGATGTTCAAATAATTCAATAAGTTTAATTAGGTTTTCAAAGCAATACAATTAATTGATTTATAGAGAAAAAGATATGCAACGTAAAATAAGTTTCTCAGAATCACATGATTAGTCTCTACTTGTCACCTGACAGAAGTTCAAAATCACGAGGTCAGCCGCCCTCATGTTACTTATAGTGAGATGTTAATAAAAACCAACGAATCAATCATTCACAGCTGCGTGAATCTCCATTCTTTCCTGTGGTACTTTACGAAATGGTTAGCCACGAAACTTGAGTCTAACAACCGATAAATGGTATTGCACTTATTTCCCCAATTTTTTAAGTAAATTAGTTATTAAAGAAGCGGAAAAAAAGGGAAATGTAAGTGATAGATTAGACAACAAGGTTAATAAAAATGTTATACTATACAAATGTTTTGTTTATAATTCCTAGTCTTGGACAGCTAAAGTGGGGGAGGGATATCCCGTCGAGTCGTGGATTCAAGCACTGATGCCACAAAAAAAGACCTGTCGTGTAGTGGGGAGGATGCACGTTAAATTGGTTGAGGTTCCTCCCTTTGACGAGAAGTGGAAATTTGGTGCTGAAAATTCTAGCTCCGGTGTCGTCCTCATCACTTAACCAAGGTTCAAAATTACGAGGTCCGTTGCCAATAGCCCTCATCTTGCTTCAAAGTGCTGCGTTGAAAAAAAATCAATCTTAGTTTTCTTCCTTTTGAAATTAAACTACCAGAGTAGAGCAATATTAATTTCAAATAACTTTTGGGAAAAAAACAGTAGCTAATAAACAAGAAATCAGAACATTATTACAGAAGATGAAATATTTTGATATCAGTTGAATGAAAAGAATATTTTAAAGGGGATAATAGTCTTTGTTGCTCTATATCCTATAAAACCAGTAAATCAACCGCCAGAGTAGTAACTGTTCAATACTGTTTATAAACAGATGCATTCATACCGTCTGAAAATAATTTTAAACTACTTTTAATTTGAAGAGATCTCCTTAAACCATTAAATCAAAAATTACTCTCAAAATTTGCATTCAATACCTGAATATTTAGAACCTAATAAATGCTTTTATTTTTTGATTTGATGTTTTTCCAAGGTTGATTGATTGGTTTCGGTGTCGTAGTACTAGAAGCAACGCGAGGGCTATTGGCGACGGAAGTCGTAATTTTGAACCTCGGTCAAATGAAGAGGACGACACCGAAGTGGAATTCCCTCTCTAAACTTCCACACTATGCCAAAGGAAGGGCTATGAGTCTCGATAGATTTATCGTGATTCAGTCCTTGCTACAAGGCGGGTCTTTAGTCACGTCAAGGTGGAACCCACGACTTAACAAAAACAACGCTGGCATAAAGGATAGATTTAATAGATATAGATTGATAAAATATTTTGATTAGAAAAAAGAAAGATAGGTTGCTTAAAACCGTAAATCGATATCTTTTAACCATTTAATAAGGTTCGAGAAAATATTAGTAAAGTTAATCATTATTTGTTCTTTCAGTGACTGATAAGACTGAGGTAGCCGAGTGGTCATGGTCGTGAGCTCATGGCCGGCGTTGTTTTCGTCGAGTCGTGGGTTCGAGTCCTAATACCACTAAAGACTTCCCATCTGTGCACGTTAACTATGTGAAGGCTCCAAGTCCTTCCATTGGCGGTGCGTCGAAATTTGGACAAGGGTATGCCAACTCAGGTCTCGCTTCATCATTTGACTAAGGTTTATCGCCAAGAGCCGAGTGCAGCGTTAATGAACAATCAATCAGCGACTGATAAACATTTTTTCAATGTATCAAACTATACAATTTTGATATGGATTTGGTTTTTAAAATTTTGTACTAGATTTTAAAATTTCTCAAACAAAATAATTTATCCTCAAATTTCTTAAGCAATGTAATTTATTTAAATTCCTTCAGCAAAATGTTCAGATTGTATTATTTGAAGATTTGCAAATCAAGTCACAAAGATTTTCCTATTTTTTAAAATATGTTGTCATATCAGGAATATCAAAGTCAAAGAATTCCTGATAGTATTTATGAGCATTCTGTTTGGTTGTTATGGGATACACAATGAAATTTTAATCGAATACTGCATGTACATGATGTTCTATAATTCATCCTTTTAAAATATAATTTGTGTGATAGAAGCATTGTAATACAAAATTATTTTCATTTCATTCTTATTTGCATCCGAGATTCGATTTAAGTTTCTTACCAATCCACTTGCATAGGGGCACATTTAAGTTTATTTCAAATTATCGTACGTTTAAAGCAACCACAGCTTTCATTCATAATATTTATTGCATAAGATAAATATTAAGGAATTATACTTAACTGTTAAGTGACTTTGTACCGCTTTTCAAACACACACTTAACTGTGGATTGCACCAATTTTTACCATTGGAAATTAATCTGAAATGTTGTGTCAAATCAGATTCATTTACAATGTTTTTAATTATGTAATATGTTTCATTTATTTTAGTTATATGATTTTTATTTTATTCACAGTGAAAAGATAAAGTTCATCGTTTCTGAAGAAGATGACGAATTCACTGATGCAATTGAAACAACATCTTATGGACTCAGTCAATCAAAGGATTCTCTAGATATCAACAAAATCAGCAAACAACCGATGCATATGAGGTAATTAATTTCAAAGTTAATTAGTTACTCAAACCCTTAGAATAAAAAAAAAATTAGTTTTATTGTAGAAAAATTTAGAGACGTCTCTTAATTTCTTATCATTGATTTCCAACGCATGATTAAAATAAATTTTCTGTGAAAATTATATATGTTAATTAAATCTAATAATTGTTTTTTTTTTAATTAGAAAAATGATTCTCCAGAAAAGATTTATGATTTTGCTAAGTACATTTCAGAATTTAAATGATGGATGAAATATTTTGCAATGAAATATATTGCTAAACAAACTACGGCTTTAATATACAGGGTGATTATATAATTAAAGTTGCACTTTCAAGAGGCTTTAATAAAAAAAGAAAGAAACACTGGTCAGAATGACCTGATATTTCTTCTGAGTACACTGGTGAAATAAATGAAGAGAATTTGCATATTTTATAGAATTGCATGAAAAGAACTGAATTGAAAGGAAAACCACTGCTTCTAGATAAAAATGCAAATCTTGTACGGCAAATACGTAAGCGTACACGTGTGTGTAGACGGAGCCAGCAGAAAAACAGGCTTTATAAGCACGTGGAGGGTAAGACGAATTTCGTTCGCTAGCACCCTTCAGTGAATTTCTTGGTGTTATCTTGCAACAATCGGTTTAATTCACATCGGAACAATAAAAATGAGTAACCACCAACGTTTAGATGATGGAATGAGGTGGCGAATTATGGGGAGGCTAGAGGCAGGCCAATCGCAAGTCCAGATATGCAGAGAGTTTAATTTAACGCCCAGCGTCGAGTGTAAACTATGGGAACAGTTCCAGGATACTGCATCCATCGAGAGAAAGCTTGGGCAAGGTCGTCCAAGAGCCACGACGGCCAGAGAAGATCACCATTTATCCATTTTAGAGAGGCGTAACAGAGGGGCTACAGTTTCTCAGCTCTCTCGGGACCTATATACAGCTACAGAAACCCATGTAACAAGGGTGACTGTTTTCAACAGACTTAATGAGAGAGGGTTGTTTGCCAGAAGATCGGCTGTTTGCATCTCCCTCACGTCTACGAACAGGAGAGTCCAATTAGCATGGTGCACGCAGAATAGTGGTTGGAATATGGAGCAATGGGCGACCGTTCTGTTTACCGACAAGTCCCGTTTTAGCCTAAACACTGATTCTTGCCGTAATTTCATATGGAGAGAGCCAGGGACCCGCTACCTATCTTTCAATGTCCGCGAAATCGACAATTATGGCGGTGGCGGTGTAATGACAGGCATCATGTTGGATAGCCGCACACCTCTCCACGTCTTTGACAGAGCCTCTGTGACTGATGTGAGGTATAGGGATGAGGTCTTGGAGCCCTATGATCGCCTTTTCCGGAGCGCAGTGGGCCCCGAGTTCATCTTAATGGACGATAACGCGAGGCCACATAGAACTCTTCTGTTCGACGAATTTCTCGAGAGTGAGGATATTCGCCGGATGGATTGGCCAGTCAGGTCTCCAGACTTCAATCCTATAGAGCATGTCTGGGACGCTCTGGGGAGGGCAATTACAACTCGCAACCCCCTCCGAGAACCATCCAGGAACTGAACATGTTGGTGGATGAGTGGGACCAATTGCCACAGGCACTGATAAACTGCCTTATTTCCAGTATGACATCACGCTGCAAGACGTGTATAGATATGAGAGGGGATCATACCCCCTATTAACCCATTTCTTTTGTGTATTCTGCAACCGCTGTTTCAGACCTTCAGACTCCCATGAGTGTTACGCACAACATGTGTGTCTATTATAACTGTTGAATGTTTATTTTGTTTGTATTATATCAACCTATGTTCACACCAAATTTTATTAAAATCTGTCCAGTAGCTCTGGAGATCGTAGATAAAATTTGAAAATTCTCTTGATTTTTTACACCAGTGTATATGTGAAGCAATGGAAATTTGTTTCATGTAAGAAAGAAAAAGTTCAAACCTATACCGATAAAAGGCGCTGTACTCTCCAAATTTCCATACTAAGCCTACGGGAAGGCCTTTAAGCAACAACGGATTTAACGTGCATCAGCCTCGGCTACACGGCGGGTCTTAAGTGTCATCAGGGCTCGAACTTATAAGTTGACGAAAACCGCAGGCCGCGAATCCGCGACTGTGACCAAAAGGCTACCACGACCACCCAGAAGTTATAAAAAATTTTGAGGAGAAGAAAGCGTGAAAACCTCTTTTATAATTTTTATATCTAATAAATCATGAAATTTATTGTGAAAATAAATTGAGGGAAAAGAGTGAAATATAATTTTTTTTCCTACAATAAAATTCTAATTTTGATCAAAAGTTCGAGATTCGACATGATGTTTGAAAAAAGGGGGCAACAAATAACTCGAAGTCTGGTGTAGCTTCTTCCATTCAAATGTAAAAAATTTTAAGACAAAAAAAGAACTGAGGAGAGTCTGGGCGACACATCTTTCTTGGTTCGAACATTAATTAAGTAGATTATAATTTTATTATAATATATATGTGGTCAAATCACACATGACCAAATCTATAAAAAGCATAACAATCTATGTAAGAAACAAAGAATAATATCTTCAGAGTGAAATAATCAGAAAAATGGCTTTTTTTTTTCTTTTTCTAACTTTTAGCTAATTTTATGAACATGCAAACAATTTTATTATATCTTTGTTGCAACCGATTTTCTTAATATATTTCTTATTTTAAAGTAAAAAGATTTCCAAAGTAGAATAAAAGTTTCTCCAATCCTAATAAATTTCTTTACAAATACTAACGAAGTGTGAAGATTTTTAAATAATATTTATTTATTAATAAGTTTTGTGTCAAACGATTGTTTTTAACTCTTATTATTTTTACAAACTATGCATGAAATTTGTTTTTTAAAAAGACGTTAGACTTAATTGCATTGATTTTTTTCTATTCCGAAACTCATTGAAGGAATTGTAATCAGAAATTCAATTTAATTTTTCAAACATAATACTTCCTCAGAAATTTAAATTGCTTAAAAAATTCATTTGTCTTACGTGTTCCGACATATAAAAAAAGAGGTTCATTAATCGGTTTTAGCATAGATATAACAAAATTATTTGAATGTTCATAAAATTAGCTAAATATGCAAACATAAAAAAAAAAAGCTGTTTCTGATTATTTCCTTCTGAAGATAATTTTTTTCATTTTTCAAATATTTTCTTGTGATATTTATGGATTTGTACATGTTATTTGATTTTGTCAGTTCTGTCCGCATAGATTATTCTAAAATTATAATTTAAATAAAAATCAATGACATTACCAAGAAAGCTGTATCGCCTAGACCCTCCGCAATACTATTTGTCACAAAAATATTTACATTTGATTGGTTGTCCAAATACTATAGAAAAAACTAAACTTTTTTTAAAAATCTATTTCTAAAATAAACTGCTAATACAATGTGTTGAACTATAATTCTTTTGTTCACCAAAAGCGTTTTTTAAATCAAAACTTACTTCGAATTCTTCACAAATCATACTTTCTTTATGTGTGTCAAATAAAATATTATGAGATGAAAAATGAACAGTTGTTGATATAAAAGTTTAGCAAATTTTAATCAATTATAATTACTCTGTAAACATAAATTATTCTGGAACAAGAGCACTAAGTTTAATACTACAAATTGCATTTATTTATAAAAGCCTCAATTATTATAAAAATAAATTATTTATAAATAAAATTATATTCCAACAAATAATTTTTTGATTAAATACCCAATCGATTACCACTCAGTCTTAGATATTTTTTCGATTTAACAATAGCATCTAATTTAATATTTTAAATAATGTCAAATTTTAACATCCTTTGGTATTAATCAGGGGCGAGGATAATGGGAAACATATTATTTGAAGAAATTGGAATGAAATTTACAGTTTTATTTAAAATAAAGTGCAAAAAGCCCAGACACAAATATTTCCGAACTGATTTTAATCTAGAAATCTTCCTAATTTAGAGACCACGGTAGCCTAGTGGTCATGGTCGCGGACTCGCAGAACATTATATTATCAGATAGCAGTTATGCTATGTAACGACAGAAAATCAAAAGCAAATTTGGAGTCCAAAATCAGAGAGAAACATGGTAAATTAAAAAAAATAGGGTTCTTGGGGGGGGTATTTATAGGTATCTTAAAAAATAGAGTTTACTTAGGGTTCTTCTTATTTTTCGCCTCTTCGCTAAACTACTTTCCTTTTTCACTATCCTCAACTTCTTATTATTACTTTAAAACTCATAAATCATATCACTCTGTTTCTTCTTTATATCTATTTCACTCTGTTTCTTCTTTAT